>BPLR01002825.1:0-136226 GCA_021605095.1 Caerostris extrusa
TATATTAGTAGAAATATCATGTATCATTGTATATCATCAAGAAATGTATGTATTTGATTAATGAAACTTGCTAATCTCGGTCTCGGCCAAAAAGAAGGATTATTATTATTATTATTAATTATTAATATTAATAATTATTTAATTTCAATGGATATTATTATTATTATTATTAAAAAAAATTATATATATTTAAATTTTCTTTAGAATATATTTAATAAAACTTTACAAAATTTTATTTATTTCGTATTGTATATTAGAAGAAATATATCAACTTCAAGAAATGTAGCATTTGATTAATGAAACTTGATAATCTTGGTCTTATTTACGAAGATAAAATCACTGCCTTTTTCAAAAGTTTGGTGCTAGACTTGTAAGGAAAGCAAAAATCCTAAATATTCAAAATATTTTAATTAAATTGTTAAACTATATTCAAAATTACGATCAAAATTATGATTCACTGAAAATCAAAGATACTCAAATATTGCATTTTAAAATTTTTTTAATTGTACAAACCTTTTAACAAATGCAACTTAAACATTAATTTTCCAAAATTAGCTTTATAAAACTTAAATTATTGAAGAATATTAATGAATGTTATTCTATTTATTTAATTAATAAAAATATCAAAATGTAATTATTTAACTTTTCAACTTAACAAATTTTGGAAAAGAAGTTCTTTAATAAAAACGATTTACAGAACTTTGTAAAATTAAATAGGATTTTATACCATAAATTTAATTTAATATTTAATCAAATCTGCTTTCTAAGTTCGACAAATGTAAAAAAAAAATATATATAGAATGCTTAATACAATTTTTAGAAGCAGCTATATTTAAATTGTCGACACAATCGTTAAAATTTTATTAAAATATATTTTGATAACTTTTATTGTTATATTTTATAAAGTTTTATATAATTTTGAATAAATAAGAGATTCGTATTAATTTTTTCGTTACAGACATTTTAAAGCTCTACAATTCTAAATTCTTATAATTCCAAATGGGTTGAAAAAATAATATGTTTTAATAATTTACACTGAAATTGAGAATAATTAGTTATAATTAGTTAATCTACTTTTCACACACTGATTATACGTTCAAAGTATTTTAAGCCGCAATTTGTGGTATATTTTTCATCAGGAAAATTCATAGAAATAAACCGATGCCTAAAAATGAATTTCGTCACCAAAAATTGACAAAATATTATGTGAGAGAAAAATAAACAATCTCAATTAAAAAAATTTATAAACAGAATAGTTTGGAAGAAAACAAAATTTAACCAAGAGTAGTATAGTAGTAATACGAGTATAATAGAGTGCGTTATTTAGAAAATGTAAACATGTTACGAAGCGATTCTGAAAATTCAGAGAAGTGCTTGAAATTCTTCTTCTCAAGTTGTGCATTTATTCAATTCCTTCTATTAGCTCTCACTCTCCCTATATATATCTTGTTCACATTTTCAATCGTTCATAAAATACTTGTTATTCATCCCTCAAGTTCAAATACTTTTTTAAACTTGTAGTGTATGACACTGGATGTCAAACAGTTTTTTCAAATATTAATTCAGTAATTAAATTTAATTAATTAATTTTAGTCTTTTTTTAAGATTTAAGTTGAATGTATCTACCAATAGATGGCCTCAGATGTAGAGGAAAATTTTAATTGTATTTATAAAGGACTTTCTGCTATATAGTGAAAAAAAGTAGGAATTGACTTTAAATTTTTTTTTTATATTACTTGTTTTTTTTAAATCAACTTTTAGCATTTCACATCAATAAACAGACAGAATCTTTACGGATGCTAGCATAAATTTTAATGAATAAAAATATACGAAACTTACTGAATCTTTTTATTTTTAAATCATGCATCAATCCATATGTTTACTTACAAAAACATTATGTCATATGTCATAAAAATTATGCATACAAAATTTTACATAAGTATTGAACAAAAATAAATAAAATAAGCATTCGTTAGACTCGAACTATTTAAAAAAGAAAGATTCTAACTTTTATCTTTTTGAATAATCTGCATATATCTGTGGGTCGCATATATCTACCAATAGATGGCGCCAGATAAACTTAAAAAATGAAGGAAAATTATTTATAAAGGACTTTCTGCAATATAAAAAAAAAAGTGTATAATAATCATCTGTGGGTAGGAATTGACTTTAAATTTTTTTGTTTTTATATTATTTGTTTTAACTGTATGCTGACTAAAACGATTAAGATAACAGTTATTGTTTTGACTAATCCTCAGTGTCCTGCAACGTGGGACGGATACCCCTTGGTAGTCTATTCATTGATGAAAGTAAAGGAGCAGCTTCTGTTGTGATAGAGCACTCGCAGGTAGTGAAAGTTACACCCTGCGGATTATACTCACAGCAGTTTATACGAGATCTTTTATTTATTTTTTCGACTGAAAGTTACGCCTTGCTTGTTATACGAGATCCCTTTATTTATTTTTCGACTGGAAGTTACGCCTTTCGTGTTATACGAGATCCTTTATTTATTTTTTTCGACTGGAAGTTACGCCTTACGTGTTATACGAGATCCTTTATTTATTTTCGACTGGAAGTTTCGACTGGAGATCCTTTAGTTGCGTTACGTCTTGCGTGTTATACGAGATCCTTTATTTATATTTTCGACTGGAAATTACATCTTGCGGATTATATGAGATCTTTTATTTATTTTTTTTTTCGACTGAAAGTTACGCCTTTGTAGGTTATATAAGGACCTTTATTCTTTTAAATTACACCGTGCAAATTATACGCGACTACGAATTATATGATTTTTTTTTTATAATTTCGGGCAAAATTATATGCTGCAGTTTACACAGCACTACGAATTATAGACAGGGCCATTACGCTAATTTTATAAAATATGGTGAATAAGTAAAAAAAAATGGTGATTAACTTAAATTTAATACTTAATATAAATTTAATGAAATGAAATAAATTAAATAAATGAATTTTTATAAAAATGAATAAATAAAAATAAAATGAAATATAATGAATATAAAAATGTAATATTTATGAAGGAACGAATGAATGAAATGATGAATTAACGAATTTTAATTCAATGAATGAATAAAAATTAGATGAAATTTAATAAATGAATCTTATGAATGAATTTTATAAAATGTAATATTTATTTATCTTTTCCATTTTTTATTTTTTAAAAATGTATACAAAAATGGATGAAATATATATTTTTGTGTAATTAATAAAGAAAACTTTATTTAAAATAAACATCCTAATATATTTTTCAGTTGTGCCAACTTCATAAAAAGAATGGAAAACACTTTAATACACATAAATAAAAAAAATGAATTAGTTGCAGTAGATGAATATTGCGATTGATTTGATTGATTCTTACATCATAATCAATTATTATTTTTTTTAAACATTTCAACAAACAATGTTAATTATCTCATCGAATAATTCATTTTTTATTTTAATACAATTTTTGTATGACATCTGATTTGATTGATAACATTAATTGCATTACGTATTCATCTTTTGTGAATATTTAATTGGATTTCAAAGTATTTTATGAAGTTAATTGACTGCTGTTACAAAATTTTCCTCCGTGTAATAAATATGGATGTATTAAAACCCTTCAAATAAAATATATGTTTAAGAATGTAACGGTATGAAAAAAAAACATTTTCCAAGTTTTACAACTATAGAATTTGTATAACTGTAGAATATATATTCTACAATTATACAACTATAGTATATATATATATATATTTAAGCTAATGAATTATTGAAAAGAATATTATATAAAATTAGAAAATCCAATTCGAGATTCTTTCAACTTTCCCACATTTAAAAAGAGAGCAAGCAAATTATTTATTTTAAATGCATGAAAAATACAATCAAACTTGTTTTTATTCGATCTTTTCTTGTGTGATTTATTTTGCAGTATGTAAAAATTCCATCAAATGTATATTAGAAAACTACAGATGGCTATCTCAATAGCATACGAATTTAAAAAAAAAAAAAAAAATCTTACAAATGGCCCACCTGATATTGCATCTTTCAGCGGCTTGATGGCTGATTGGCTACCAATCTAATCCAGTCTTGGAACAGTCTCTGTTTTGGCAGTGTGTTTAACCGGGGAATGATGACCGAGTGGCTAGGGATCTGGAGATCGGTACCCCAGGTTTCGGGTTCGAATCCCGCGGTGCCACGGATGTTTGTAGCTGATTCGGAATACACTTTAAACCGTAGGTCCCGGTCTCATATGACCATAGAGCGTCACAGAGCCCAATCAGACTTCTTCTCACCCACATAATGCCCAAACTGTAAAGAGGTAACTCAGCTCTAGGCACAGTGATATGGTGTGGTGTGGTGGAGTAGTAGCAGTGTGTCTAACCGATTTTTCCAATTTAGTCTAATCTTAAACCAGTCTAGCCCAATCTTTGATAGTCTCTATTTCTGCCTGTCTGACTAGCTAATTTCCCTATGTAGTTTAATCTTGAATAAATCTAGCAAAATTTTGGACAATCTCTTTTGAAGATTTACTAACTGATTTACAATCTAGTCAGTAGATTGATTCAAAATTAGAATCAATCTTGAACAATCTCTATCTTTGCAAGTTTAGCTGATTTTCCAGTGTAGTCTAATTTTGAACCAATTTTAATGAGTTACTGGAGTACTTGACTAGCTGTTTTTCTCATCTAGTCTAATCTTGAACCAATCAATCCAGTCTTGGATAGTCTCTATTTTTGCCAGTCTGCCTAGTTGATTTTCCAGCCTAGTTTAATTTTGAACCAATCTTTCCAATTTTGAATAGTATCTTTTACCAGTATGAAAAGCTGACTTACCAATAAAGGAAATCTTGAATCAATGTAGTCTAATTTTGAATCAATCTTTCAATTTTGAATAGTATCTTTTACCAGTATGACTAGCTGACTTGCTAATAAAGGGTAATCTTGAATCAATGTAGTCTAATTTTGAACCAATCTTTCCAATTTTGAATAGTATCTTTTACCAGTATGACTAGCTGACTTACCAATAAAGGGTAATCTTGAATCAATGTAGTCTAATTTTGAACCAATCTTTCCAATTTTGATTAGTATCTTTTACCAGTATGACTAGCTGACTTACCAATAAAGGGTAATCTTGAATCAATGTAGTCTAATTTTGAAAATCTTTCCAATTTTGATTAGTATCTTTTACCAGTATGACTAGCTGACTTACCAATAAAGGGTAATCCTGAATCAATGTAGTCTAATTTTGAACCAATCTTTCCAATTTTGATTAGTATCTTTTACCAGTATGACTAGCTGACTTACCAATAAAGGGTAATCCTGAATCAATGTAGTCTAATTTTGAACCAATCTTTCCAATTTTGATTAGTATCTTTTACCAGTATGACTAGCTGACTTACCAATAAAGGGTAATCCTGAATCAATGTAGTCTAATTTTGAACCAATCTTTCCAATTTTGATTGGTATCTTTTACCAGTATGACTAGCTGACTTACCAATAAAGGGTAATCCTGAATCAATGTAGTCAAATTTTGAACCAATCTTTCAATTTTGATTAGTATCTTTTACCAGTATGATTAGCTGACTTACCAATAAAAGGGTAATCTTGAATCAATGTAGTCTAATTTTGAACCAATCTTTCCAATTTTGATTAGTATCTTTTACCAGTATGACTAGCTGATTTACCAATAAAGGGTAATCTTGAATCAATGTAGTCTAATTTTGAACCAATCTTTCCAATTTTGAATAGTATCTTTTACCAGTATGACTAGCTGATTTACAAATCAAGGGTAATCCTGAATCAATGTAGTCTAATTTTGAACCAATCTTTCCAATTTTGATTAGTATCTTTTACCAGTATGACTAGCTGACTTACCAATAAAGGGTAATCCTGAATCAATGTAGTCTAATTTTGAACCAATCTTTCCAATTTTGAATAGTATCTTTTACCAGTATGACTAGCTGATTTACAAATCAAGGGTAATCCTGAATCAATGTAGTCTAATTTTGAACCAATCTTTCCAATTTTGATTAGTATCTTTTACCAGTATGACTAGCTGACTTACCAATAAAGGGTAATCCTGAATCAATGTAGTCTAATTTTGAACCAATCTTTCAATTTTGATTAGTATCTTTTACCAGTATGACTAGCTGACTTACCAACAAAGGGTAATCTGAATCAATGTAGTCTAATTTTGAACCAATCTTTCAATTTTGATTAGTATCTTTTACCAGTATGACTAGCTGACTTACCAATAAAGGGTAATCCTGAATCAATGTAGTCTAATTTTGAACCAATCTTTCCAATTTTGATTAGTATCTTTTACCAGTATGACTAGCTGACTTACCAATAAAGGGTAATCCTGAATCAATGTAGTCTAATTTTGAACCAATCTTTCCAATTTTGATTAGTATCTTTTACCAGTATGACTAGCTGATTTACCAAATCAAGGGTAATCCTGAATCAATGTAGTCTAATTTTTGAACCAATCTTTCCAATTTTGATTAGTATCTTTTACCAGTATGACTAGCTGACTTACCAATAAAGGTAATCCTGAATCAATGGTCTAATTTTGAATCTTTCAATTTTGATTAGTATCTTTTACCAGTATGACTTGACTTACCAATAAAAGGGTAATCTTGAATCAATGTTCTAATTTTGAACCAATCTTTCCAATTTTGATTAGTATCTTTTACCAGTATGACTAGCTGACTTACCAATAAAGGGTAATCCTGAATCAATGTAGTCTAATTTTGAACCAATCTTTCCAATTTTGATTAGTATCTTTTACCAGTATGACTAGCTGATTTTACCAATCAAGGGTAATCCTGAATCAATGTAGTCTAATTTTGAGCCAATCCTTCCCATTTTGAATAGTATCTTTTTCCAGTATGACTAGCTGATTTACCAATCATGGTTAATTTTGAATCAATCTTGAACATTCTTTTTTTTGTCAGTGAAATTTAATCGCGTAAGATAGTATTGGAAATACGAAGCCTAATACCATAATACAATGATTGTAAAATTATTTGTTAAACTTTACGCCCTATCAAGTTTTTTATGCTGACATTCGAAGTATCCAGGAAATCAGGCTTCGGGAAATTATATTGTTGAAAATCCAAACAATTCTCTCAAATAAGCATAATTTTGTGAACCTGATCAGGAACTTAAATGCTTTAAAGTCGTAAATTCTTTATCAGTGTGTACTCAGAACTTTTGCAAAAACTTCAGAAACGTAAAAAATTTTTTCTGGCAAATATTTTCATTGTTACAAATTTTTATTTTTAAATTGATCGAGTTGAAATGTGCTCATAAAATTTTTCCATGTTATTTTTTCTAATTTCTTCTTGTTCTTTTTAATAATAATTTGTTACATAATTCGATAGGTATATGTGTTTTTGTAAAGAATTTGCTATTAAATTATAATTCCTTCATTTACAGAACTTTTACTTTATTTAATCAAATTTTTGAATTAGCCATTTATAAAAAGAAATCTTATTTATCAAGAATAATTTTTTTGATTAAAAGTATAATTTTAGTGTTCATTTTTTAAATATTATAAATGTATTATTTTTTTTAAAATTAAAATTTTTCTAAATTTTTTAAAATTTAAAAATTGTAAATTATTATTACATTTATTTTTGAATAATTTTTATTTACTATTCTTTTAAATTATTTGTTTTAAAAAAGAATTGTAAGTCATTTTTAAAATTTTTGAATAAAAGAACAATTTAAGCTATATATTTAACTGAGAGTTAACAATTTCCTCCAAAAAAATTTTTATTTGTAGAAAATTTTTGAATTAATTTGTGCCATATATTCTGTGAAAAAAAAAAAATATTTGTAAAAGAAAATGCCATCAGAAAATGAAACTTTGATCTAAAAAGTTTTTAACTAGTATATGAATCATTAAAATGCTTATGATCCATATACTATCTTGTTGAAAAAGCAATTTATTGCTTGTTCCCAAAAGCAATGCCTGTGGTTAATCAATTTAACAATTGTTGTGGTTTGGAAGAATGGCAATAAAAATCACTTCAAAACGAAGTTTGAGTCCATTCATAATTAGTTCTCACCTGTTTTGCAAGTGTTTAATTCTCGTCACTTATAAGAACATCTGTGCAGAGATCAAAAACCTCTTATGAAACTTATAAAAAACACTGCGAATTAACAACAAGCTTTTTTTTTATCTGATTATTCAGTCACTGAAAGAAATTATCAGAAAGAAAGAACTTATTTGCTATTCGAAAACGAAACACACACCAAATGTAATTGTTTTCAAAGGTGTGGAACTCATTTTAATGTTTTTGTTTTTCTTTTTACGCGCAGCTGTAGCTTCAATAGCAATTACAGGAAATAGCATCAACAGGATATCACAGCATGTAAATAGATAGCTTATTTTAATAATCGTATGCGTTCATATGATAAACACTTCAACTGAATCTTAAACCATTGATTCACGTTATATAACACATTGAAAAAATATTTGCTTAAAGGACTTTTTTTTTGTTTTACTTAAGGAAAAAAAAACCGGAAAAGAAGATAATTAATAGAAAAAAAAAAAAAAAAAAAAAACAGAGGAAAAGGAAACCGGAAATTAAGAAATATAAATACCTCATGAGATAAGAATTACATAAATTCAGTTGTATTTGAAAATGGTACACGAGTAACAGATTTAGAAAAAAAAAAACGTTTATAAGGATCTCAATTAGGCATGATTTTTTCTTCCTAATAAGATAGTTAATTCTACAGAACATGGAAGAATTAAAATTGAAAAATAGACTGATAAGACAGCATATACTACATAATATAACAATTCATAACTTGGTGGATGATCAATATGGTAATTATGCAGGTTGTTACAACAATACAGCATACCCTTCGCGCGTAGAACATAAAATTTGCCCAGAGATTTAAAGTGAGTAAGTAAATTTTAGTAATATTTACCATTTTACTAAGTTTGGTTTGATGCTCTACGGTCATATTTACATACTCCAGGCTAATTGGACGGGGAGCTACAGTTTAGCATGGATTCCGAACCATTCACGAACATCCATGCCACCTTCAGGATTCGAATATTAAGCCTGTGGTACCAAAGGCCTAGGCGCTAGTCAAGTGGCCATCAGGCCCAGTGTTTAGCGAGGAGGGAAAAAGGGTGCAACCCCCATGTGCCCTAGGGATCTTCATGTAGAATTCTTATGTAAAAATATGAGTCTAGAGTAACTGCCCCTCCCTGTGATGCACCCTTGATAATGCTGAATCAATTCTATCTCTGTTATTTTAGTAGCAAATGACTTGCATTCGTCAAAGTGCCTAGCTTTCGAAATCAACAACAATTTGGACATATAATAATAAATTTTTGTAGTTAAATATACGTAAAATGCTTTTAAATATGCATAATACCCTTTTAAATATACATAATAAAATTCTAAATATATCTAATAACCGCCAGCGAGTAATATTTTAGCTCCATGAGTAATTAAACTGCATTGAAACATTGTATGGTTTTTTTCCCCCTCAGAATAAAAATAACCATCTTTTTCGCTCATAAATCATTTTAAAATTTAAATTTTCAAAAAGTTTTTGTAATCATCCAGCAATGTATCACTTTGTCTTGCATACTCCCATGTCTAGAAACATTCCTTCATGAATGGTTCTCAATTTTTACTTTTATATTTGAATAATTTGTTTTCTATATACACGTGTATGACAACCTATAGATGACAGACCTGTTGGGAAGTTAAAAAATGTTACTAAGTTTCCTTTTTTGCTGAAATTCTATAAAGGGTGTTCTAGCGAATTTTAAACTGGGACTGTAACGGAAACCTTTAGCCCCAACATTGTATCCCACTTTAAAAAACTTTCTGTACAAAGTAAGGAATGCATTTCTTATGCTAATTTTTAAAATTTAAATTTAAAAAAAAAGTCAATACCAAAAAATATTTGCACCTACTTTTATAAAATAAATCTTAATTTAAACTGGCTGTTTCCTTAAATTAGATATTATTTCATAAAAGTATCTATTAATAATTATTCACGATAGAGTATCTTGTTCTATAATAATATACAATATTTGTTCTAAAATAATATATAATATTTGTTTTATTATAATGTATGACATTTTATTCCTCTTTATATTCAGCAATTTAGCAAACAAAATTTTCTTAAAATATTTTGTTAACTATTGTACTATCTAGCATTTATCATTGACACAGCTGATTTCATAACAGATCAAACGTTGTCCAGGCGTAAGATCTTTGAGCCTGCTTCACTCCCCTCGCAAATGGAAAATAAGATTACGTGGTCCCCAATTTGCATATCGTATCGTTAAAAAAATTTGAAAGCTCCCACTAATTAGTTTGACTGTCTCCCTGCTATGATATCCATGAAGTCTACTTGCTTCTCAAAACAGTAACTGCAGCGCATGCCACCAATGCGCATCAAGCTCTTGCATTTTGCGCTCGAACTTTTAACATAACAAGAGCCAAAAGCATTTGTTTTATTGGTAAAATATAATTTATATACAAATTTGGTAAAATATATTCAGAAAATTTGATAGCTAAAACAGAACAACAAAAAATTGCCGAACAAATATTGGCAAGCATACTACTGTGCCCAACAAGTAAAACCAATTTTCAATTTAAATTTCCCAGACATATGGAATTTCAATTTTTCTTCTTCTTTTATGTTGCTGGCACTGTCCTTGACATCTGTGTGAAATTTCACGTCAAAATATTCATTAGTGTTTGAGTTACGCTTGGCTTTGTGAGAGCTAAAAGTGATTCCGGCGATTTTTGAAATGTATGAATTCATTGAGCACATAACTTGCATTACATTTTTTTGCGGAAACGTATAGAATGTTGCAGAAGGCATTCGGTGAGCATTCCTATATTGGAAAGAAATGTTTTACAAGTGGTATAAACAGTTCAAAGAAGGCAGAGAGTGCGTTGAAGACGAAGCGCGCTCTGGTCTCCGATCATCAACCTCAACCGACGAAGCTCACGTTAAATAAATTAAAGATTTGGTGCTTGCAAACCGTCGATTTACAATTAGAGACCTTGCTCATGATGCTGGAATTTCAAAAGGATCGGTCAATTCCATTTTAAAGGATGTTTTTCCCAAACGCTTCAAAGATTTGTACCGAAAGCACTGAATTTTGGGAAAAACATCGTTGCGTTGAAGTGTGTGAAGCAATGCTTTCTGACTATCAGGACAAAATGCATCATAACTAGAGATGAGACTTGGATTTAGGCTTACGACCCGGATACAACCGATCAATCGAGCTAATATCTTGACAATGGTGAAGCAAGACGAAAAGAGCGCGTAAAAGTCGCTCAAAAATCAAGGCCATGTTGACTGTTTTCTTCAATTACCGTGGTGTGGTGCAATATGAATTCCTTCGCCGGGTATAACTGTCAACAAGGAATAATACTTGAGTGTCATGCGTCGTTTGCGTGAAGTTATTCGCAAAAAGAGGCCACATTTATGGAAAGACAACTCTTGGTTTTGCATCACAATAATGCTTCAGCTCCCAATGCATTGATTCTTCGCGACTTTTTCGCAGAAATAAAACCCATCTCGTTCCACAACCACCGTATTCACCTGATTTAGCACCGTGTGACTCCTGGCTATTCCCTAAACACAAAAGACCTCTCCGGGGACACCATTTTGAGTCGATTGAAGAGATTCAACGTGAATCGGAGCGCGCAATCCCGGCCAATGACTTTTTAGCATGCATTGAGGATTAGAAAAAAACGTTGGCATAAAGGCATTGTGTCCGGAGGGGATTACTTTAAAGGCGATGAAATAAATTTGGAAGAATAAATAAAGAGTGTTTGAAAAAATAAAGATTGGTCTTACTTTTTGGACACAGTAGTACATGTGTGCGGGATTTTGTTTGCATGTATGTTGGAACTATATGTGTGTAGTTAAAAAAACTTTAAATTATTTCTGGAAAAATGATTTTTATACTAATAATTAAAACACCAGTCGTGCCTCATATTTTTATTTCAATAACTATAACTGAATTAATTGTTTTAATCGTATGTTATATGATTACTAATAAATTGTAGCTGCATCTGCATACACGCAGCTATTTGTTATCATTTTCCTTACGATCTATAATTGTATTTACACGTTGCTACTTATAGCAAGTAAAATTTTAAGCAAGCTTTTTTTGTATCGTCATTACTGCTATTGATGAAAAAAAATAAGCAACTACTTATTGAGTGAATGGGAATAAATGACAATAGTCTCCCAAAAAATAAGTGACATTAATAAAAATTTGTAATATAGTAAATATTTTTCAAATTAATAATAATACATGTACTCAACAAATATGAGGAAAAGATATTTATGAATTTTAATTTCTACGTTTTAGTTGCATTTTTATTTTACTGTCATTACTGTGATTGATGTAAACTGCTTAATGAGTGAATAAGAATAAAGGTTTTTTTCTGATGAGCTCCTCCAATAAATAAATGATATTAATAAGAAATTGTAAATTAATAAATGTTCTTTAAATTAGTAGTAATAAATGTTCACAACTCATATGATGTAAAAATACTTTGAAGTTTAATTTTTATTTTAGTTACTTTTTTTGCAATCGTCATAACTGTGATTGACGAAAACCTAAGGAACTGCTCATGTAAAGTGAAAAAAAAAAAACGGTATGAACTAACCCATAAAATAAATGTTATTAATAAGAATTTACAATTTAATAAATGTTCACCAAGTTAATAATAACAATAAATGTTCTCAATGCATTTGTTAAAAAAACGCTTAAGAATTTAATTTAATTTCTGTAAAGTTACTAAATGAACTGTAAGTGTCATATCATTTTTAAAATAATTACACTGCATTCAAAAACTTCAGCCTGATTACGTTACTTTAAGAACTTATTCAAAGTGGCATGTGACAGGATAAATCATTTAACAGAAACACATCATTAATAATAATCAAAGATCTCTTATCTTTATTCCAGTAATAAAGACTTGTAAAACAGGCAAATGATAAAAGCCTGCATACTTAATAAGGAAATGATTGATTTATCTTTATACCTAATGGTATTAATTAAAATGAATGATGAATGAAAGGCCTGAAGTAATTTCACAGGAGATCATGAGGATTAAGTGCAATAACTGAGAAATTAAATAATGTTTACTTTCTCATTAGTGTATCGCTTAATGGTAGATCTAAAGACGATTTAATATTAAAAGATTGTGATGGATACCAGCTTTTCAAATTACTGTGTAATTAATATAGAAATGAATGGAGAGTTGATCTCTATACCGGTTTTGATACATCTTGGCAACTAATTTGTATAAATTGAGGAAGTAATCATTACTCGTTTTTCTAATTTCTCTAGCGATAAATTATCTCTATTATTAGAGTGAAAAAAAACTGATTGAAGTTTCTTTAAATTTTATACTGAGAATCAATCAGATTAATATTTAAAAGTGTAGAAAAATAAATAAGCCAAATAAAAATAATAACTTTTCTAATTGTGTGCAATTTAACATAAAGTATAAATAACAAAGAAATGGTGTAATAAATTACTCAGGACATATTAATTTTTTCCATTTTTTTTTTTGGAACTGCAGAGATTTTACCTTATATAAATTTTCATCATGTACAATTTTTTTAACATCTTTTTTGGGAATTTTTTTTAATATTTCCAATGGCAAGTTTACAAGACAATATATATCATAAAAAAGAAGAAATAAATACAAAAAGCAAGACAGAAGCAAATGGCATCAGTTAATTCATCAAGTCAAATCTGAAATCGAATAGATCTTCCCTAAAGAAACGGGAGGCAGTGCAGAACAGGAAGCAAGATGAGGCATATCCATTTCTTTCTGGCTATCACAAAGGAGACAGAGAGGGTCAGGAATCAGTTTAATACTGTGAAGGTGCTTGCGGAGACCATCGTGACCACAGAAAAGCCGCAGAAATGCCACCGATTTTTCTCTAGGCCATTCAGGAATATCATGAATTCGTAACAGGGATTGTGACTGTTTCTAGTGGTATCATCCTCAAAGAAGGAGTACCTAAGGGTCTTTTTTAATTATCCTCTCTTGTTTTGGGACAATCCACCTGCGTTCCACTGCAGACCTCTAAGAAACTCACACTGAGAGCCAGACTGAAGGCCGTGTTTGTAGATCATTTTGCAGTATCAGACATTGCCCGGAGTGCACCATGTGGAAGTAGATCTACAGTTTTTTTCGTGGAGTGGGAGAGGAAATAGTAACCTATATAATTCAACTTCGCAATATTTTAGTATCAAAATTATTTTCAGGATTTAAATATGATCACAGCTGGTACAGATTTATTTGCTTTAATAGTTTGTAGAATTTTATGGAAAAAAAAAAAATTCAATTTAATTGAATCTATTTTTTTAACTGAATCTTCAAGTCACTGAAGTCACTAATTAGATTCATATTGAAAAAGAAACGTAAATCTAATGAGAGATAAAAAAAAAAAAAAAAAAAAATACAAGAAAGTTTAGAGATTTTGAGACTGATAAAGAAATTATTAATTTCTTAAAACAAGAAGTTCTAAATTCCTAATTTCTTTTTTTTTTTAATCAAATATATTTTTAGTTGGGCCTGATGGCAGAGTGACTAGCGCTCTGTCGCTCGGTACTACGGATTTCAGGTTCGAGTTCCGGCGGTGCCGTGGAGGTTTGTAATGGTTCGGAATCTATTACAAAAGGAAAAAACAACATTAAAAAAATCATGTTTCAGAATCTGCCAGTTGGCCCAAGAAGGCTTTGGCCCACCATGGGGATGGCCAGCCATATCATTTTCTAAAATATGACTGACGCTTTGCCACAGGTTTTGGATTGATTCGGATGGATGTTTGTAGTGGTTTGGAATGCACTTTAAACAGTAGTGTCTATTCTAATATGATTTCTTAAAGGGCTGACATCCCCACCCCGTGTAAAAAAAACATCTCCTGTTCAAAAATGCCCATCGCCTTAGTTCACCGTTTTTGCGCCAATGAAGAAAATATCTTCAATTAATAATGCTATCTTGATTACTGGAATTCTGGAAATGTGGTTTACAGAAAAATGTTCATTTAAATGTGGTTTTTAGAAATCTAAATGTGATTTTTGAATTCTAAAGCATGATTCATAGAATTCTAAAATATGGTTACCTAATTTTGAAATGTTTAGTATTAAAATAAATGTAGGTTTAAAAATCCAACGTTGTTTTGTGATGTTAGTGCTATTACATATTCAATCAAATAAAATGTTTATTTAAAGAAGAAATCTTTAGTTCTCTACATATGTACTCTTTGATCTTGAACTTTCTTATTTTATTTTAGATTATTAAGAAGAATAACTAGATTTATATTAAAAATGAAAAGGTAATTTTCAACCGAAGAGACAAAATTTTCCCATTGACTTTTAGTAATTGCACCTGCATTAGCATCTTCATCCAAATGGCATGTTAACATTAAAATGCAAGCAAGTTTAAAAATTCACCCATTTCCCTTTTGTAATGGCACCTGCATTAGCAACTTCATCCAAATGGCATGTTAAAATTAAAATACATGTAAGGTTAAAAATGCACTCATTGCCTTTTAGTAAGGGCACGTGCAATAAAATCTTCACCAAGTAGCATGTTTACAGAAAGAAGAAATTATTTAGAAGCCTTGTTTGGTCATGAAACTGATCATTTTAATTTCAGAAAATTAAAGACTTCACACATTCCTGCAAACATTGTCGAAGACAAGAGCAGTGATTACGAGTGACACAGAAAATCATACTATGTTGCAGACTATGGAGAAGGTCATTTATCAGCTATAACGATTTTCTCACGAATCTTCGAATGACCTCTGACATGAGGTTGCAGGTTGATGCACTAAACTGCTTGTAGACAGCCTGGTAAGCTTGCACAAGCTGCAGTTGCACCGCCCAAAAGGAAGACAACCCTGTGCTTGACCTTGCAAATGGTTGCTATTTATGAGCTACGCCAGACATCCAGTAAGTTGATATGTTCATGAACTTGCCTACATAATAATAAAGCACGGTCGATTAAATGGCATGGTTGATAACTCTCACGTTGCTATTTAATCATTTACGAGGAAATCAATACATAAATAGCTACAATATATTCTAAAAAGGGAGTGTTTGATAATTTTATCTTAAAATTTGCATCTGTAGTTGTTTGTTAAGTGATATTCAAGAAATAAAATAGTGGCAATTAAAATTATTGAATGAATATTAAACATAAAAAGATAAAGAAATAAATGCGGTTTAACACCAGTTTATAAAAAATAAAAAGAGAAAGAGATTTACGAGCGTGAGAGATGTTTTGGAGAATTATATATTTGAATAAGATATTTTAATTATTGCTTAATTATTTAGAATTAATAAACTATTGGTTTTATATTTAATAATTATAAGAAACCAAATTTAGTGTCATTATGCTAAATTTTTTTTATACCTTATTAAATATATTTAATACATAATATTGTTTGAAACTAAAGGAATTAAAATTTTTTATGTGTAATAAATTTTAAAAAAAAATATAAAAATAAACTATAAATTTTATAAATTTATTATAAAAACTTATTTTATCAATCTGGCATGATGTAATTAATCTTATTATTAAACCTTAAATTTTAGTTATTAATTATTAAATATTAAATTAAATAAGTATAAAATTCAAAAACTATAATTTTTATTAAACTTATTAAATTGTAATTTAAAAATTAATAAAATTAATAATAAAAAATAATTTAAAATTATTAAAATTATAATTATTAATTAAATATAAAATATTGAATTAATATTAAATCTTATTATTAATTAATTAAGATTTAATCTAATTAATCTTATTTAAATTAATATAGTTAATTATATTAATTTTTTTGTTTAATTTCAATTTAAAAACATACTAAAAAGAAGCATTTTTGTTTACATTTCATAAAAATTTTTTTAAACTTTTATATGTTTAATTTGAATAATTTTCAGCAATATTTCTTATTTTTATATAATTTAATAAAAGGTAAAAATAATTTTATCTTATTTCATAATTAGCATCACTAAAATGGGTTAATATATTTTAAATTACTTTAAAATTATTTATACATTTTAATAGAGTTCAATTAGCAAACGGAAAATTTCAAATTCGAGCACACCTTAAAAACTCACATCACTTTCAATGAAAAATGAACTTTTCAGCTAAACATTCGAATGCTCCAAAGAACATTTCGCGAACACCGCTTAAGATTTCAATTAATTTCAAATTACCCAATAAATCACCGCTTTCCTTCTATACTTTGTAAAAACATTCTCTAGAGTTTTAACAAATAAATATAAACATTTTGAAAGCAAAAATTCGGTCACTTCATTCAAGCATTCAAGATTGCAAGGCGGATAAAAGGTTTGACCTTCTCACCTATCACCCCTGAAAAACGTTTTTACTCCAACGTCTGAGAGAATTTATATCATTTTTTTTTTTAACTTTTCTGACTTTACTTTGACTCAATTAAGTTAAAAGAATGTAGACCGCTAGTGGAAAAAAAAAAAAGAAGCTAATAGTTGGAAATACCCCTGAGGCAATTTCCAAGTCACGATACAGTTTTGATTAAGATGATGCCATCATAGAATGTTAACTATTTTTTTTTACTAGCAGGAAGCATTTCTCCAATTTGATGAGTAACATAAAAATTAAAAATAAAATCCATGTCAAAACTCTGATTTTCAATTATACTACAAATTAATTAAAGGGATAAATGATGTATAATTTTGATTATTTTAAATAATAAACAAAAAGGATATGATGGCATACGTCATTCATTATAGTTTTTCATCACTGGCCTAAGCATATTTTTATTTAAAAAAATATTTATTGGGGTTTATTTAGACAATCAATATCATGTAATAAGTTTATCCTTTTATTCATCATTTTGAAATGATGTGTTATACGAAAAACACAAGTTAAATTTGAAGCAATTTCCCTGTAATTATGAACAATTTACATTGACTGTACACAAATATACAATTAATATAGATAGTTACATTTATATACATATATTATAACCGTGTTTCCTCCTAAACATTGGCAAGAGCATGCAATGTGAGTTTCAGGAGAAACGGTCAGACTCAAGACTCTCACCCGAGAGGAAGTGCAGTGAAAACCTGCTCTGCCACTGAGAAAGGTTTAGTGTATAATCTCTCATACGCGAAGAAAATATATATAGCGCATTAGATGGCTTAGAGAATCTCACCCGGAGAAAAATATATTTCGCTTATCCTGCGCGTAGCAGAATATAAAATTTTCTGCTTTGAAGTGTAATCTTTCCACAAATCTATAAATATATGTCTTTCATCATCAGCAGCATCTTTGGCGCAGCAGCCCAGTGTGGGACGAAAAATTTTTCTTTTACTGGGTAGTGTGGTCATACGCCCGACGTCAACAGTTTAAGACCGGGACCTACGGTTAAAGTATTTACAAACATCCCTGGCACCGCCACTTGAATCGAAACCTGTGTTACCGAGCGACAGAGCGCCATCGGCCATTGTGTAGTTAAATATTATACATGATTGTATGCGTGTGTCTTGTGTCTAAATTTTGTGTGTATCTCAAGCTGCCTAACCTGCACACTATAATATATATATAAGTCTCCTTTATATTCCAGGGAATCAATGTAGAGAGGAATATCCTCTTACTGGATTCGATGGTAGCTGGAAGGGTGAATTCTGCCATCCATTTTGGTGTCCTATGCAAATTTTTGGCATAGAAAAGTGTAGAATGCCTTATAAATTTTATTTTAAAATTTCTAATATTGATGTAACCATAATGCAAATTATCGTAAAATTAAATATAATAAAATTGTTGTGGAAGCAGTTTTTTCCTAACCAATTTTTTGTTTCAAAGTTTATATTTTTGTATCATTCATTTAATTTTCCATTTTTGAACGTAATTTTCACGCTGCAATCATTTTGGTTCGAAATAACCATCACATAATTGATCGCTCAATTATTTCTGACAACAAAATGACAAGTTTCCGCCCTTTTAACTGTCTCTTAATTCTTTAAACGAGAAAAACTGTATATTACGCAAGTCTTGGTGAGACCATTTAAGAATAATTATTACTATTTTATTTTTAAACTACATGTTTTGTAACAGGAAAACCTTACATTTAAATATAGTATTATTATAACATTCATTTTACTTAAAAAGGAATTACCATAAAATTGTTATTTTTTAAAGAAAAGAAATACTTTTTTTAAAACACTAGAAATATGTGGGTTTTTTTTCTTCTTTTTATACATAAAAATTTCAGAAACGTCTTATTCAACATCTTATTAAACGTCTTATTCGTCTTAATGTTTTATATTACCGATCCATTTCTAATTAAATCTGAAAGAGTTTTTACTATTATCCGCTTCTTCCATACCCTTAAAAACACTTTTATATATATTATTAGAGAGTTTTTGCATACCATTTTTTATTGTCCCATTTTTTTTTCTGCATAGCGCTCATGCTCATCGGAAACATTGCACTACTGCGCATGAGATTAGAAAGCGTTTTTGATAATGTACGTAAAACAACATGGCGGCAAAAGAATGAATGAATGAGGAAATAGACTAATTATGAAATGCGGAAAACAGAAATTAAACACTATAAACTTAATTTAAATAAATTAAAATATTTTTTTTTTAGGTTAGTTTAGGATCTTGTACAAAAAAGAAATATGTTCATTTTTATTTAAAAAATAGACTTGGATTTTTCACCGGCATCATCAACGATGATAAGCAACGAAGACACATACGATCTTCTACGAATCAAAAAAGTAAGTTTTCCCAGCCTATTTTTTTTTGTATTAAAAATATTTTATAATATAGTTTAATTTCTTTACATTGTATTTAATAACTAATTACTTCTAAAATTCCCACTATGATTTGTTAAAATGTAATAAATTTCCGTTCATATAATATATTTTGCCTATATTATTAGTAAGAATCTACCATCCACGTGAACTATACTGCGGACCCCACGTGGATAGAAAAAGTAAATTAATAGTTTAAAAAAACTGAAAAACACGCTTTTAGAGTTAATCAAACTGCGAAAAGAAAAAAAATTTTTGTTAACATTTAAGAATAAAATGACTGAGATGTGTGGCATCGTAAATGAATGTCATTTTTAAAATTCTAAAAGCGTGGGGAGCTCAGGCTTTATATCAATAGTGCGGAACATAAATAATTTTTCATCTAGTTTCATTCCGAAATCATATTCAGTTCAGTTTAAAAAGTCATAAAAAGCAAATCACGCTTTTAGATAAGTGACATTCATTTTTCTCGTCAGTCATTTTATTCTTATGTTAACAATTATTTTTTACTTTTCAGTTTGATTAGTCATGGCATTAGTAGTTGTAGTGTAGGCTTTGTTTTGTAGTTTTAGGCTTTACGTTGTGGAATATAAATGATATGTTTGATGGAAACATCTCCTCCCAATTCTAACATATCAATAATCATATTCACCTTATGTTCATCGTTTATATTTTAAAAGAAAATAAAAATTATTAAATTATATCATTGTTGTGAGCAAAATGGAATACGCAAAATTGCAGTTCCTTGCACGATCTAAAAAATTTAATAAACGCCATTACGTCTTCAAAAAAAGAATATTGCCATATCCGGCCATAATCTGGACTTTATTTCTTAATTGAAATTTTTGCATTCGATCTAAAAAAAAATTATTAATGTAGAGGTTTATTTTAAATGTTAACGTGATTCCCTATCATGAAAAAGTTACCTCTTTCTAAAAAACAGCGAAAATATTACTCACATTAATGATGCTTATACAGAAAAGAAAATTTGAAAATTCCTTACAGTTAGCTCATTATTTTAAATGATTAGCAAATTGTTTTGAGTTATTTTAGTCTATTATTTTAAATGATTCCAAGTTGTCGATGACTGGATATGAACTTGTAACCTCTTTTTTCTAAAACAGCTAAATTTGATTTTTTTAAAGAACCAAGCAATAATGATGCTTATAAATAATAATATTTACCTAAGCCAACGTTAGCTAATTTTAATGATGCTTATAAATTTCTAAAATAAATGATTATTTTTGCTTTAAGAATCAAGGCAATAGTGATACTATACAATTAATATTTTTATAGTGAATTCCAAGTTGATGAACTTTGATGAAAAAAGAAACTCCATCATAAAGTTTCTGTAATTAAAGACATAATTTTTCAACCAATACCATGGTTTATTGAAAAATGCATTATTCTCGATAAATATTGATTTAAAAATATTTTTCAATTGCAAGTGTTTGTATTTAAAAATATTTATTGCCGTGACAAATGTTAACGCAATCCACGTTTGTTATGATTCATTCCAGAAAAACAGGATCTATATAGATAAAATATCTCCACTCCACACACACAAACATTCTTAACAATTGGTAAACATCGAAACAAATTGTTGCATTGAACACAAAAAAATATCTCAAGGTCATGTTCGGTTCGTTTGAAAATATCATCTGTCAAACCGAACCTTGAGGTTAAGCAATTATTGTCAATAAAAAAGTTAAAAAAAGTCACTGGAATGGGTCCATCAGATTTATCATGACTGTGATGGACCAAAACACAATGGCACCGTGTCTTGAGGGCAAAAACAGACAATTCAGAAAGCTTGGTTGAACAAAACTGATAATCGGGATAGCGGATGTAAAAATAAAAAAAAATTAGAAATGTTTTCTGTTGATGAATAATAGTCCACCCGTGCAATTTATTTTGAAATCCTAGCAATTAATTTTTAGCTGGGGTTAATGGGTCTTTATGTATGAAAGATGGTTGAAGAGGGTTTTTGGAAATATTAAGATGGGTCATATTTACCAAAGGAAACCGGGGGCGAAGTGGATCCACCTCCCCGTGGTGCCCCCTGATAACGTCACTTAAGACGGCCAAGCGATCCACACGTCTCCGCGGGTGTTCTCGAACACGCTCTATAACGTGGACGCTGATGCCCTGGAGTAAAGTAAGCTCAGTTGAGGGCAGCCATAAGCGGTGGGGGTGTTGTACTTATTACATATCACCGTATCCGTGGAGCCGGATAAGGCGGAATCCTGGTGGCCCTGAGTTGGTTCTGTCGCGCTTCTGGTCATTCAGTGTTTCCGTAAGCCTTCGGGCAGGTTGGGTTATCCATTTTGAATTAACAAAGGAAACTATTTTGTACTAGTACATTTTGTGGTCAAACTGTCGTGAAGCGAAATTGTGGTGTGTATGTGTGTGGTACGGCGAAAGTATAAAAAAAACTGATATAGTATTTGAATGCGATATGGGTAGCTTTACCAAATGGGAGTAGCTGATAACGTTGCAACCTACTAAAAATTTTGGTTCATGGATAGTCATATAATAATCATAATCGTTATTGATAGAAGGTAAACTCTCTTGTTACTGAAAACTTGACACTTGGCACACTTGACACTTGAAATGTGTAGTCAATAATGCTGTTAAAATGACTTTCAAAAATGTGTTTTAAGACACATTTTAACATACGGAATTCTTTATTTTACGGTTGTGCTATCTTCAGCAACTGATTTCTTGCAACGCTAATTCATGAATAGATTAACCAACTGAAAACGTATTTAACATGTGTATTGCGAAATATGGTTTAAGAGGGGTTTCGAAACCTTAAGGTAGGTCATATTTACCAAAAGAAAACCATTTTGTAATAGAAATTGTGGTCAAATTGTGGTAAAAACGAAATTGTGGTGAGCGTGTGACATTGTAAAATTAAGGAAAAAAAAAAAAAAAAAAAACTGATATAGTATATGGATGTGATATGGGTAGCTTTACCATATGGGAATAGTTGATAACGTTGCCTCAAACTAAAAATTCTTAGATGCCTGAAGATGACGTTATGTAGGAATTATAATCATAATCGTAATTGATAGAAGGAAACTCCCTTGTTACTTGAAAATTTGACGCTTGGCACTTGAAATGTGTGGTAAATAATGCTGTTAGAATATGACTTTCTAAATGTGTTTTAAACGCAGATTTTAGCAGATCTGGCAAAATTCTTTACCTTATAGTCTAGCTATCCTCAGCAATTGATTTCTTGCAACGGCAATTCATGAATAGATTAACCAGTTGAAAATGTATTTAACATGAGATATGGTTGTATATGATATGACTGTAACATCTGTATTGAGAAAATTAGTTCAAGAGGAGGAGGGTTGGAAAATCTTAAGGTAGGACATATTTAAGGAAGAAAAAGAATTCTGTACTAGAAATTGTAGTCACAAACGTAGAAATAGGATGCCCCGGACACACTGTGAAATTAACAAAAAAAATGATATATTATACAGACTTCATATGGGTATGTTTACCTTATGGAGTAGCTGATAATGTTACATTATGATAAAATTTTCAGACTAATGCAGATGCTATTGTGTAGGAATTATAACCATAATCGTAATCGACAGAATGTAAACTACATTGCTAAAAGCACTTGAAATGTGTAATCAGCATTGCTGTTAGAATATGACTTTCTAAATGTGTTTTAACACATATGGAAAAAACAACTATTTGTAACAAACTGACCGAATATTTTATTGTGTTGCTATCCTCAAGAATTGATTTCTTGCAGCGTAAATTCACGAATAGATTAACCAGTTTAAAAACGTATTGAGCATTTTCGTAAAATTAATGTCACTTTTGCATTTTTATGTCACTAATTGAAAATTCAAATGCTTTTAAGTTTGTATTTCACCTTTTGAACAAATACGAGTAATTCAACAGCCAGATACTTTAAGCTCTTTTCATTCCATGAAACTTTATATCAAAAATCAAATGTGACATAGATGGAAGACATTGCTCACTGCTCGTGTGTCCTCGTGGAGTTGGAGGAACATTTTGGAACAGGGTATTTCAGACAAACAAAAAAAAAAGGCTGTCGCTGAATTTAGACTTGCTGTGGGCCATGACTTTTTGGCGAGACATCTGCACCAGCATTGGCATTTTTGATCGTCCAAATTGCCCGCTCTGTGGGAAAGACGACCACCATGGACAACCATCATATAGCAAGATGCCGCCACTTGCATGCAGACTCGAGGTGAAAAGATATTGGAGAGCTAGAACTTTGTTGATGAGACATTCACTTTTTTATCTTAGTGTTTTTTTTTTTTTTCTTATGTGTGTTTTACACTGTTTTTTTATTTTTATTTTCGTAAGAGATTATCATTTTCTCTTGCCATTGTAAATTTAAAATAGAAAAAAACTTTTGAACAATATTTGCACATTGCTAAACGAAGAAAACGTTTGCAAAATAATATACAAATTCAGCTTTAAAGGACTTTCGGGAAAATTAATGAAGAAAATAGCAAAATAATTAGATAATACAAATCTCTAAATAATTATACGATATTACTATATTATACATATACTATTACTATTGCTATATTATACATATACTATATACTATTGCTATATTATACTATACTATATACTATTGCTATATTATATATATTACTATATTATATTATACATTACTAATTATAATTCATATGTAATTTCTTTTCCAGTTAGTTGAGAGAAAGTTTAATGTAAATATGATAAAAGGTGTTGAACTTACAACCAAAATAGACAGTGGCCCACAATGGTTATTATTAAATAATGATTCATATAAATAGAGTGTGCTAATAGTTGAAATACTCCCACACATTTTTTTTATGCCTCGAGAAACATGTTGTATTTTTTTTTACATTTACTATTGAATTGTTCAGAATGTCAATCAGCAAAGAATTTTCATGTCAAATAGAATAGTTCTTCCATTGTGACAAAAAGCCCAGTTAAAAGTATTTGATCATTGAAACAATGCGTTTAAAATTAAAAACTAGTTATATTTAAATCTACAAATTTTTTTAAAAATAAATAGAAAATAATTTAGATTGATAAATCAAAAGCTTGAAGAAAAACTTATTTGATTTAATTATACTTATTTGATTTATTACTTTTCTAATGTTATTTATTTAGCTTTATGCAAATTAAGTGGATGCATTATAAAAAAAAAAATTCAGGAATTTTATTTTCGAAATTTAATAATTATACAAAGTTATTAAAGGATTCTTAATATACATTGTGTCATTTTGATAATTTCAAGAATTTTTTATTAATTTTTAGGGGAGGATTTTGAAATGTAATTTTAGGGAAATTATCTTTTTTATACGGATTATTAACTGAATTAGCATTTTTAAAATTAGCAAATGGTTATTATTATAAAAGAAATTTTTGCTACAAAATATAAACATTATCTTTTCCAATTTGAAGCACATTTTGCACCATACTCTCACTAATTATTCACCTTATAATTAATGGAGTTGTAATAACTTTTCTTACTTATTTTATTTATTTATTAGCATGTTTAAAACTGATGTGATAGGTTTTTATATAAATATTTTTAATCTACTACTATGCCCAAAAACTAAAACTAATTTTCAACTTAAATTTCCCGGTATATGGAGTTTCAATTTTTTTTTCTTTTTAGGTTTCTGGCACTGTCCTTGACATCTGTGGGAAATTTGACGTCAAAATATTCATTAGTGTTTGAGTTATGCTTGGCTTTGCGCGACGCTAAAACTGATCCCGGTGATTTTGAAATGTCTGAATTAATTGAGCAAAGAACTTGCAGTAAATTTTGTTTGTGGAAACGTATAGAATGTGGCAGAAAGCATTCGGTGAGCATTCCGATATCGGAAAGAAATGTTTACAAGCGGTATAAACAGTTCAAAGAAGGCAGAGAATGCGTTGAAGACGAAGAGCCTTTTGGTCGACCCTCAACCTCAACCAGCGAAGCTCACGTCCAAAAAAAAAAAAAAATAAAGATTTGGTGCTTGCAAACCGTCGATTTACAATTAGAGACCTTGCTGCTGATAAAGGAATTTCAAAAGGATCGGTCAATTCCATTTTAGGCCTCAAACGCGTGAAATCTCGGTTGGTACCGAAAAACACTGAATGCGCCAGATCACACTGCTTTGATTCTTCGTGACTTTTTCGCCAAAAATGAAACCCATATCGTTCCACAACTACCGTATTCACACCATGCGACTTCTGGCTATTCCCTAAACTGAAAAAAGACCACTCCGGGGACACCGTTTTGACCGCGCTTTTGATGGCCATCCTGCCGATGGCTTTTTAGCCTGCTAAAATGAATAAAAAAAAAAAAAAAATGAATTAGGCTCATCTATACTGGTGTGCAAAACTTAAGCAACAGGTGGGTTTTTTGCCATAACTCCACGAGAAATAACCATCTGAGAGACATGACATTCAGAAATGAGGGAGAGTATTCTGTACGTAAAGGATGACGAAAGCATCGGCGCTGAAAAAGGAATACAATGCATACGGTATGGAATCAAACAAAAACAAGCTTTATTGAACGCATCGTGATTTATGATTGTCTATCCAAGAGGAAGAACAACAAGCAGATGTTCTTTAATTTGGGATATGCCCTCCCTCACTGTCACCGCACCGTTTCCGCATACTCAGAACCAGCTGGTGCAACATTTCTTGCGGTAGGAGTGCCCATTCCTCAATCAGCAGCTGTTTGAGTTGTTGGATGTTGTCCGGAGGATGTAAGCGTGCTGCAGTGCGTCTCCCCAAAGCATCCCACACATGTTCGATGGAATTTAAATCTGGGAGTACGCTGGCCAATCCATTCGAATGATATCTTCATTTTCCAGTAGCTCCTCAACAGCAAGAGTCCAATGTGGCCGTGCATTGTTATCCATAAAAATGAAGTCTGGGCCAATGGCACCTCGGAACAGACGCACATGGGGAAGGAGTACCTCCTCACAATAGCGATCCCCGGTTACAGACCCTCTGTCGAAAATTGTCAATTTTTACATTGTTGCTTAAGTTTTTGCACACCAGTGTACTTGTTTGCTCGAGACTGGACTCTTAACTTGCAATAGAATGGTGATTTGAATACTTTTTATTGGAGGGCCAGAGAAAGCATGCCCTGATCACACGGACTTTTATTAGAGTGCTTCTAGCTTTTCAAATTTGTATCATTAGAACATTTAACTTTTTAAAAACTGTTTTAAAGGCCTTTCTGGTTTGTTTGTTTTTTTTTTGTCTTTTTCCTTTGCAATTTTGATTTATTTATACGTTCCTTTTTTTTTCTACTGTAAGTGGCCAAATTTGTAAGGATTGAGCTCCAGTAAAACCATAGCTAACAACAACGACATCATTATTAAATTTAGGGCAATTTACATAATGATCGACAACGAATTTTGCGGAAAAGTAAACATTCATTTTAAAAGCGGAAATGGGCAAATCAATTACTCAGATATATGTGGCTCAAAACACTTTTGAAATGGAATTTTTTTTTATCCAATTTTTCGTTTGATATTATGCAATTAAAAATTATGATTATTTTTAAGTAAAATTGTTTTTTTTTTTTGTAATTAAACTCATTTTAAAAAATATTTTTCTCCGCTATTAAAGAATAATTTAATATTATTATCTTTCGCCGCTATTTGAATGCGTCTGACTTGCCTGCTCGCCAATTTTCTACACTATAGGTAATTTTGGTGAGGTTTTTAACACACACACACACACACACACACACACAAAAAAATTTACCTGATAAAAATCAAAAATTTTAAATTACTTAATAGTTTTTGCATACCGCTTTTTTATCGTCCGGTATTTTCTCTCCCTATCACGCATGCTCATAGGAAAATACGCATGCGTATCTGTAATAATGTTTCTTATGAGCATGCGCGCTAGGAAGAAAAATACCGGACGATAAAAACGTTATGCAAAAACTCGCTAATATCAACAGAAAATCTAGATTAAAAAAAAATTTTTTTTTTAACTTTTAACGGTTTTTTTCCCAAAATTCTTTTACACCACATGAATGTGACTAACACCCCTAAAAAGTAATGGATTCGTCCGTTTCCGCTTTCAAAATGGATGTTTACTTTTCGACACAATCCGTTATCGAACAATATATAAATTGTACTAAATTTAATGAACTATAAATCTTTCCGATCGAGAAAAAAATTATGCTAAAAATTCTGAATATTCATTAGTAACAATAGAAATAGTAAATAAACAAAAATTTTATACTTTGTTGACAGTTCATTTTTAAAGTAAATTACGTGTCTTAAGATAGATGATACAATTCTACAAGAATATAAGGAAACCTTTAACTAAAAGATTTTGCATAACTTTTAACTATTCTTTTCCCCGAACTGTTTTACATTACATATATCTGACTACACCCCTGAAAGAGTAATCGATTCGTCCGCTTCCGCTTTATTACAAGAAAAATAATTTTACTTATTAATAAAGAAAAATAATAATAATAAAGTAAAATAATAATAATAAGTAACTTAATAATAAAGTAAACCTTTTAAATTACATATTTAAAAACATTTTAAATTACATATTTAAAACATTTTAAATTACATATTTAAAACATTTTAAATTACATATTTAAAACATTTAAAGTACATAATATACATTTTAAATTGCAATTTTAAATTACAAATTTAAATTACATAGATACATTTTAAATTGCAATTTTAAATTACAAATTTAAATTACATATATACATTTTAAATTACATATTATCAACATTTAAATTTATAGACATTTTGAATTACGTATGCATTTTTAAATTACACCAAAGAAATTTTTTTATGCAGTTTTTGAAAAACTGGATTAAAAATAATTCCTTTAAAACTTTTAAAGTTTTTTTTGTCCCGAACTATTTTACACCACACATATCTGACTAACACCCTAAAAGTAATCAATCCGTCCGTTTCCGCTTTTAAAACGGAAGTTTACCTATCCACACAATATACAAATGGCACTAAATTTAATGAACTATAAATCTTTCCGAGCGACAAAAAAAGTTATTAAAAAATTAAATATTCAATAGTAACAATAGAAATAGTAAATAAAACAAAATTTTATACTTTGTTGACAGTTTATTTTTAAAGTAAATAATTACGTGTCTTAAGAATATAAGGAAACGTTTAGAATGGTTTTGCATACAAAGTGAAATAATTTCCTAACATAAGCATTTTTCTTGTCATTTCCTAGTTTTTTTAAACCAAATTTTTATCTCTGATCTTGTACTGAGGTCTTCCGTATATAACGACCTGTTTTCTTCGAATGTTTTGTTCTCGTTGTAAAAGCTGTCATTTTAAAGACAGCTAGCTGTTGAATATTTGACTGACATCTGAAATGCTAATTGTTGAAAGCGTTATAAATAAGAAGGGGTGGTTGATTTATTTTCTAGTTTTCCGTTACAGAAATGATTTATTAGTTATTCAACATATCTGATTGCTTGTTTTTTGCTTAAAAATGTTAAAGAAAGCAGTTTTTTTAGTTTTCGAAGTATATTTGGAGATAATTGAATATTTTATTAAACAGAATTATGCAATTATTCTTGGAAATATAAATTTATTAAAATAAAATATAAGGATATTTTTGATTATTCAATAGTGTGGTATTTTATCAAGTGATTGTTTCAAAATTGTAATTTTAAGTAATTATTTTTATATCTAAAATCATTATAGTTGTTATTAATTTTAATTAATTTTTATTCTTATTAATTTTAATTCATTCTTATTCATATTAATTTTAATTAATTTTAATTAATTTTTATTCGTTTACATTCTTGTTGATTTTAATGCTATTCATTGGACATACGATCTTTCCGTACTGATAATGTAAATATATAGCAAATTAAACATTATCCAGTTGTTGTATTACTTTCACTTGCTTTGTTGCCATCACGTTTTGAAATGAACATCCGTCCAACACGTCATCTGTGAGCGACGTACTTTCTTCCTATATCCTTAAACTCAATGTTCGGACATTCTGGCTTAAAAGATTTATAGTGCTAATCCTTTAGCGTGGACGTGGACTTATTGTATTTTGAACTGAAAGCATTCTGACTGTACAAAACCTTCTGGTGATCTCATAATATTACAAACCCTTTTCTATTCATAATTTTTTGAAAATACAAAAATTTAACAAAAATCTTAAATTTAACATAGATCTTAAATTGAGAAGATCTTTGTTAATTAAAATTTGACAAAGGTTTTCTTGGCAAATTTTTCGTTTAATTCTTTGTCACTAGATGGCGCTGACAGTAAAAGTAAAATAGTTTCACCATATTCACAGCTGTATCATCCCGAAAGTAAATAATTTCAAAGTAAATAGTTTAGCATTTGAAAGACAAATTAATAAATATATCCAATATGACAAGATTTCATTTAATTTGGCATTATTTGATAAACAAGAAAATGAATCAAGCACATGTACTTCTTTGATTTAATATTTTAACTACGAAAGTTGTTCGTAGTTCGAATTCGTTTAAACTGTCCTTTCTAAAATTAGCTCTGCGTTTCATTACGTAAAAATACAACGGCGGAATGTTAAATGGAATATTATTGCTCATCATTCACAAACATGCAAAACATGTCTTATCTAAATGATGCCCCGGATGTGGCACAATTTGGAATCCTGTGATATGAATAATTAATATTTTACTTCCCCAGAAAATAGAATGCTACTGTTTGAACGTAGTGGGAAATAAATTCTATTCAAATGACCTACAATTTTACTTTTTAATTGGAGCACCATTCGTTTCTCTCTTCCAGTGTGAAAGGATGTTTTCAAGGTCATCTCGTACCCTCTTCAGTAACTGATAAGAAAGTAGGGACCCATAACTTTAGCAAGATTTGAAAAGACACCCGAAGGAGTAAACAACAGAGGAATTTGTATGGCGTTTAAAACAGCATGAAATAATATTCTTTCTTTATCTGGATTTCAGTGTCATTGACTTGAATAATAATTTTATAATCTTAAGTGCGAAAATAAAACAATTTTCTAATTATCTACAGTAATTCTATATGAATGCTATAACATCTGGCGCCTTTGGCTAGTAAATTGTATCATGGACATTATACCTTTGGCGAGGGTTGCCATAAATATTGTAACATCACAACCTTTATTAGACCTATAACGGCTTCAAGAGAGAGAACTTTCAGGTTCATGGGAACACTTCATTTTTTATTCTATATATTTATATTCTCTCTCTCTATATATATGTTGTTCTAATGCAGCTGGTAATACATAGACAGTTAACCTTTATGCCATAAGCAAGGACTGCACTACTGTTACTCATTTAGCACTACCCAGAGGTGCGTGCAGCTTGAAGATAAGTTACGGGCGGGACGTAACAATAGTAAATAACGGCAAATGCAACATCCACCTTGCGCAGAGATTTCACATCCCTAATTCTTCGAGCAAGATGTTTCGCACCCTTTCTTCCGATATCCCCACAGCATCAGCTATCTCACCCACCTTCACTCGCCTATCGTCCAACACGATATCATGCACTTTTCGAAGGTTTCCGGTGTGGTTGCGTTTTTGTGGCCGTCCTTCACGTGGGTCATCTTCGATGGATGCGCGACCACGTTTAAATTCAGCTGCCTACTTTTTAACGGTTGACAAGGAAGGAGCAGAGTTCCCATAAACATTTGTCAACTTCGGATGAATTTCCTTACAGGTTAATCCATCCAAAATGTGTAATTTTATGACCACACGATATTCAAGTTTATCCATTTTAACGAAAAACACGCTAGATGTCTAATGCAAAAATTTGTGTAAACAAACTAATTGAGAGAACAAGTTGAAACTTGTCATACGAGCTAATAACGCGTGAACCCAGGCTGGAAACATAATTTTTTGCTGATTGGAGCGCCATCTCTGGGTCAGGCCGAGAAGTTTTTCACCTTACCCTCGTAGGTGGGATAAAAACAAACAATTTCTTAATTTTATAGAGCATTTCTATATTAATATTTTTCAGTGTTCTTCAGTCTATGTTAAAACATGTTAAACCGAAACAATCCAGCACAATTAGCACTACAGTTGGTTTATAGTGAAACTCATGCCAAATACGTTGTCATTTTGATTCAAAATATCACTGAGTATTATCAAAATATACACTTTGGAACTTTTTTGATGTCATACCGTTTCCCCTTTCTTCAAGTATCTTCAGTTTAAATTTGAACTCATTGTGAAGAGTGGTTCTTTTTTTTTACAGCATTTTTGAAAGTGAGACTAATTATAATCACCCTGTATATTAAAATATATGTGTATTTAAATATTTGCTTCTAAAACTACTAAAAGATATTTTTCAAATTAAAAAGAAAAACGAAATTCATAAATATTTTACTACCAACTACAAATTCAATTGCTATTTTATTTTTAACTACCCGAGAGTTGTTCATAATTTTAAAAATATTTATGGCAATGATTAAATAACATTGGTTGGTATAGTTTGGTTTATTACAGTAGTTAACTAGGTTTCCGGATCTATCGTGACAAGAGAAAATATTGTTTTTCCGTTCTCACGGTAGTGACAATGGCTGTTATGCAAAAGAAAGCTATATGAGATGCATGGTTAGTTGCATTTAAATAAATTAAAATAATAATATTGGTTAGAGTAAGGATGTAAACTTACTTTAAAAACCCAATTAATTGGTGGCGTAAAATTTTAAAGAAATGGAAAGTACTTTGCATCGGAAAATAGAGTTCCCGAAATATCATTATTTTATGTGTGGTCGTGTTAGAGATTGTATAACATTATAATATACCATATATTGAATTTCACAGTTATATATTGAATTTTACATTTATATATTCAATTTTACGTTCCTAGAAGGAATTTTGGGCCTTATGGCAGAGTGACTAACGTTTTGGCGTTCAGTGTCACAGGACTAATGTTCGAGTTCCGGCGGTGCCATGGATTCTTGTAGTGGTTTTAGAATCAACTTTAAACTGTAGGTCGTGGCCTAATACGACTGTAGAGCGTTGAGTAGGGCACACAACCTACCCCGTAAAAAAGAAAGCATCCCCTGACTCGAAATCTGACAGCAAGCAGACGGCCCACCATGGCTGTGGCGCCACTGATGATGATGATGATGAATTTTACATTCCTATATTGAATTTTATATTGAATTTCGCTTTGCTATATTGAATTCTACATTTATGAAAGAGGAAAATAGGGTTAATTATGATGAGCCTAAATTATGTAACAATTATTTATTTTATTTTAACTTACACACGGACAAACATCGACAGTTAATTACACAATAAAATCAAAGGTATGACTTTCAACCACACAAGGACAGTTCTTGGCCACTTCAGTCAATATAAAGAGGGCGCTGCAGTCGGTGATGCCATACGGAAGGAGTGGTTAATGTATTTATATATTGAGTTATGCATTCCTGCTTTTGAATTTGTCTACAATTTTTTTCCCTCTATTAATTGGAAAGTGATATTGCTATTATTGTATCCATAACACAGAAAATATTGAAATAGATGTGAAATTCAGTACACCTGAATGAGAAAAAAAAAACTATTAAAATTTCATTGATTCATGACTTTTAAGTTATAAACCTATATTTTCGTATTGTAACAAATTTTTGTTTTTGCCATCCATCAAAATAGATACGAAAAATAGCGGAACAATTAAAATAGATATACAACAATATAGTATTATGGATGATATTTGTATTTAAGGATAAACTAACTCTTTTAAGTTGTTAATTAGAACTGTCAACCAGCGAACCTATGAAAATATAAATTTCTTTAAAATATTGATATTTTTCTAAATATACTGAACATTTTCTAGTTGCATACATGCGCATAAAAATGAAAGTATTGAGATTCATTTTATTTCAATATCAAGCAATATATATATATATATATTTGTTAATAAACCAAAACCTTTCTTCTTCTTCATTGGCGCAATGGCCCCATAGTGAGTATATATTCTACCATAATTCATTTGAGTCCAAATGACTTCACGTCTCTGGCATTTAAAAATAACAGGCATATTTAAATGTAAATATAAGAGACATATTATAAAGTATTTAACATAATATCATCATCAGTGGTTCAACAGCCCCATGGTGGATTAAGACCGTCTGCTTACTGGCAGATTTCGAGATAGATAATGCTTTCTTTTTACGGGGTAGGGTTTCAGTCTCACGCCCAACAGTCATAATAGACCGGGACCTACGGTTTAAAGTGGATTCAGAACCACTACAAACATCCATGGCATCGCTGGGATTCGAACCCCTGTCGCATAGGGGGCCAGCGCTAGTCACTCGGCCATCAGACTCCTGTAGGAAAACTATTACTTATGCATTTTTTCATTCCGCTAATAAACATTTCTTGACTTTCTCTATGCTTCAAAGACAAAACTGAACGAAATGGAACAATAGATTCATTATATTTTGAAAAATTTGTTTATTTTTCGTAGAAGATATTGTAAATTATGTATTAATTTTTTTGCTTTCTAAATATCATTAATTTTGCATGTTTATGATCAGAACGAGATGATTTTTGTTTCTTTTCAAATATTGCATGCAATAGTATTTGTCTTCAACTGCAGCTTGCATCTAAAGGTTAAACAGTTGAGACTTATACTATCATTTAAAATTTAAATGTAAAGCAAATGATTAATTTCAAAATAAACCATAGTTTCTCATAACAATAGTATTTTTAAAGTGCATGATAAATAAAAGGATTTAAATTAATGTTTATTTTTTTAAAAATCAGACTTATTAATTTCTATGTACATTATTTTAAATGATTATGCAAATTTTTAACTTTTTAATTTTAACCGGGAAATATAAATTTAATTGGGAATTAACTTATATTTATTAAAGTTAACTATGAATCTTTTAATCTTAACTATGAAAGTTAATTTTAAAAGTCCTATAGATTTAAGCTTGAATGTTTGAAAAAAAGCACTTTAAATGCTTTTATGCTTTAAAAAAACACACACGTTATTCAAAAGATAAATGTTTTTTAAATAACGCGTGTTTTCCTAAATCATTAAAATTAAAAAAATATTTAACAATAATCATATAGCCATTTTTTTCTGGACATTTCTTTTGTTCTACGGATAAAATTTATATTTTAGTATACAACTATAAGATAATGCAAAACTCATTTACTCATACAATGTTACGTGAAGGAAATTTATTTGTGCTTCTTATGTTAATGTTTAAAGATGCATGATATTTAAAACGAATGACATGATTTTTCACACTTAAAGACAATACCGCAACTCTTAAAACTTCCCCAATAAAAATGACAGTTGTGTTCATATAAACAGTTTTAGTATTCTATGTAAATGCGGGCATAAGGAAACATTTAGATCTAAATAGGAAGTGTTTATGTGAGCGACGAAATTATTTTTACATTCGAGCATGTTAGGAAGTGTTTCCGGGAAAAGTGTTTCAGAAAATTCTGCTGAATTGGTTTGACTGAGTGATGAAGCATTGGATCACAACATACCAAATAGTAACACAAATCTTTTTCTAAGATTAATAAAAAAAAATTTCTAATGCAGCTAGTAAATACTTAAACAGTTGTCTTTCATGGCATAAACAAGGCCTGCACCGACGTTACTCACTTAGCAATACCCAGGGGGTGCGCGTAGCTTGAAGATAAGCTACGGACGTGGAGTAACAGTACCCTGTAACGTTCTACGATCCTGTCAGACCGGTACCTACGGTTTAACGTGGATTCAGAATCACTAAAGTGGATTACGAACCACAACAAACATCCATGGCACCGCCGGGACTCGAAACCGAAACCTGTGATACCGAACGCCTTACCGAAAGATCAGGCCCCAGATTAATAAAGTAATGCATAAAAACATATAGTAATGAATGACTTAATGGTGTTTTTTTTTTAAAGAATTGTCTTTGTCGAAGTTTTGACATTAAAACTAAATAAATTATATCTGCTTAAAGTTACAAAACATAAAAACATAAGACTAAATAATTTTGTAAAACTGAATCTTTTTTCCCAATATATTCTTCTCTGTAAAACACTTTTTAAAAAAAAAAAAAAAGTTGAGCCATCAATTTTTTGAAATTTCTTATTAAAATGAAATTAAATTTAATTAGATGTTTTGAAATTAATTTTTGGAAATTTCCTCTTATTATTTTTTCTGAATATTTATATTTAAAAAAAAAACCATCCGCTTTTAGATAATAAATCAAAGGATTTATGAAAGCTACTATCATGTTAATTTAGTTATGAAAACAAACAAAACTATTGGAAATGAAACAAGCTGCTTTGCTAGAGTCTCCTGCTTTGTGTCCCTCTCTGTAACTCCATGTTTCAGTTACATACACCCCGATCTGAACTGAACTCCTACACTAAATGGTGATCAAAGTTTTAACATTAAAACTGATTAAATTATATCTGCTTAAAGTTCCATAAAATAATTGAACTAAATAATTTTGTAAAACTGAATAAATTTTTCCAATATATCTTTCTGAGGCAACGGGAATACCTGTTACGGAATTTCAATGTGGTTTTAAGAATCACTAAACCTCCACATCTTAAAGTTAGTTAAAATATCTGCACTATTGTAGAAATATATCTTTCTCTGAATGTCTTTTTTAAAAGTAGAGTCATCAATTTCTTTGAAATGCTTGCTATCTGTACAAAAATTGATTTAGTAATCAAATTAACATTTTAAGAAATTTTTCTGTATTTAAAAGAACATCCCCTTTTAGAAAATAAATCAAAATATCTATGAAAGTTACTGTCATATTAATTGAGTTAGAAAATGAACAAAGTTACTGAAAACGAAGTAAACTGCTTTATTAGAGTTATCTGTTTTGCGTCTATCTGTGGAACCCCTTGTTCCAATTACATACACCCCAAACTGAACTGAACTCGTACGCTAACTAGAGATTTGATTTGGTTGTCGCAACAAACCACGACCTACAGTTTAACGTGGATTCCGAACTCACAAACATCCCTGCCATTGCCAGGATTCTAATCTGAAGCCCGTGGTACCGAAGGTCACAGCGCTAGCCAGCCACCAGGACGTTCACTAACTGGAGATGATGGAGATAATATTAGCTTCCTGAAAGATATTCTCTTCAATTACGTCTTGTATGAGAGGAAAACTAAGATTTCAACTAGGCGTACTGACTTTCATTGCTGTCATTAGAGCCGGATTTTCTTATAGGCTAACTAGCTAACTAGGCTTCAGCCTAGGGCCTCAAGATCAAGAGGGGCCTACTTTCAAATTGTTAGCAAAATTAGAATTACACTGTTCTAAAACAGTAAACTGAATAAAAAATAACTAGAAATTCTGTACTTATGACTAATAAACAAACATAAAAATGTATTTGAATTTTGTTTCTTTGTAAATGCTGTGTGTTTTGTTTGATTAGTTATTGTTACAAGTACTATGTGCTGAGAATAAATGTCCAAATAAGTGTTCTCAACTTTTTTAAATTTATTATCCGTGCCATATTATGTATAAAGCTTAGTAACAATCACAACATGTTTCATTTAACTTATTGATATATATCACAGTAATGATGTATTTTATTATCTCTCATGTAATTTACAAACTTAAAAATGGGAGGTGAAAGGGCCACATAAGTGAAATAGCCTAGAGCCTCTTTTCATCTAAATCCGGCCCTGGCTGACATATTCGTCATCATATCTACTCATTCCTGAAAGCAATGACTGCAAGCTCACTGACTCAAATCGGAACCCTTTTCAAGTAAGTTGTACACTTTACAATGAAAACTTGGGCTAGGTTCAACATACATTAGGTAAGACAGATTTTTCTGAATCATGCACCACTGATATATGATACGAATAGACCACCGAAGGGTGATGAAGGAATACATTGCCATGTGAGAGTTTTAGGACTAACTGTTCCACATTTGTAGGTAGTATAGAAGAAAATTCGGAAATCCCCCACCAGGAAGCATGATTATCAATGTGAAATATTAACCCACATTGTCACAATCGCCATTGAGTCTCGTTTCTGAAAACGCTGACTATAATGGGCGCCCCTAGAAGATTTGAATCTATCCTCTTGCAGACTGATGGCCAGTTGTCTAGCACTCAGGCCTTTGATATCACAGGCTTCAGGTTCGGTGACTGTGGCATTAATGTTTGCTAATGGTTCGGAATCCATGTTAAGCTGTAGATCCCAGTGTAATTAGCCTAAAATGTGCACAAAAAGGACCGTAGAGCGACAAATCAAACTTGTACTCGTTGCTACCGGGCATGGTAAAAATATATTGAATCCAGACTATACTTTATACTTTTGAATTACTGTCGTAAGTTCACTAAATTTCCTGACTCGTGCGCCAGTGACAACGTGAACAGCGAGCGTGCAGAAGAACCGAGGTTCAAACCAAGCTGGCAGTATTGTTGTGGTAGCTGCTTTCAGAAATGAGACTTGATGGCGATTGTGGCAATATGCCTAAAGCGTCTAGCATTGATTGTCTGATGTCCAAGTGCCAATTTTTCTGGTTTTCTCCCATATGCACTTCCCATATTAACTTCTAAAAGCCTTCCCATAATCTATTGTCCTCCCCTCATCACCCTGCGGCCTGATGACCAATTGGCGAGTGTGCAGGAGAACCGAGCTCTCTGGCTTTTTTGTACCACAGGATTCAGGTTCGTATCCTGGCTGTGGAATGGATGCTTGTGAGTGATTCGGAATCCACGTTAAAGTGTAGGTCCCGGTCTATTTAGCCTAAAAAGTGTGCACAAAATGATCGTGGAGCGACAAACCAAACCAAACCAAACTTAGAAGTGTTCCCGTAATCTATTGTCCTCCCTCATCACCTGTCAGTGGTCTGTTAATGGTATACATAAGTGGTACATGAGGTCCCCGTTGTTAAAAAGAAATAAAAAGGTGCTAATTTAAATTCATGAGTGCCAAACCTCGATTCGAACACTAAATCTTTTCAAGATAGAAATTGAAATGTGATTGAAATGTGTAATCATACAAATAATCATTTTGTGATTATACAAAGCTGAAATGCTAAAAGATAATGGTCTCATAATGAATTCAAAATAGCCTCATAATGGTCTCATAATGAAGAAATCATAATGGTCTTCACTCATTGGAATTCGTACCAGGAATTCAGTCGTTTCCTTTCTACTTTCTTTTCTTTTGTTTGAAAAGGAAGTTTTTTTTATATTTTTTTTTTACCTTCTTTATATAAACTATGCGAGATAAAGTCAATTAGGAACAACCTGGGTTAAATGGTAAGAAAAAGTTGTTAATCTTGATAAATGGATTTGAGGAAACATTAAGAACTTCTTTTTAAATTCCGGTTCTTCATTAAGATTGCGAATGTCTTCCTACGCGGAATAAGTTATTTAACTAACGGTTCATTTTTACGGCTACAACACATGCTCAACTGCAGTATATTTTTCAGTGAAACTAGAACAGATGGTTATCTTGGACAACAATCTACATAAATATTTTTATTTTTTAAAAATATTTATTTTCAAAAGGGTAAGTTATATTACTATAATAGACGCCTTTAGAAGATTTGAGCCCAAGCCCTCATGCAAGCTAAACGCACTTGTTGCCACTCGGCAAAGTAAAAAAGATATTGATTCCAGAATATATTTTTGAATCAGTATCGTAATGTCATTAAATTTCCTGACTAACCCCTCCCCCAGTGGTAACGTGCCCAGCTAGAGTGCAGGAGAGCTGAGGTTCAAACCGGTGGCAGTATTGATGTGGTCACTGCTTTCAGAAATGCGGTGACTTGATAGCGATTGTGGAAATATGTAGAAAAACGTCCATCATTGATTGTCAGACTGCTAAGTGGCAATTTTCCTTGTTTTTTTCGCCCATATGGCACTTCCCATTTTTAGGCGGCCTGATGGCCAATTGGCTAGCGCTCAGGTTCGTATCCTGGCGGTGGCATGGATGTTTGTTTGTGGTTCGGAATCCACTTTAAACTTTAGGTCCCGGTCTAATGAGTCCAAAGTGTGCACAAAATGACCGCAGAGCGACAATCCAAACCAAACTTCCCATATTTACTCCTAAAACTCATGCGGCCTGCTGGCCATTTTGGCTAGTGCTCTGGTTTTTATTTGTACCCCAGGATTCAGGTTCGTATCTTGGCTGTGGTATGGATGTTTGTGAGCGAATCACTCACATAGGTGAATCCACTTTAAACTATAGGTTCCGGTCTATTTAGCCTAAAAGTTTGCACAAAATGATTGGGGAGCGACAAACCAAACCAAATCTAAAAGTCCTCCCGTAATCTATTGTCCTCTCCTCATCGCCTGTCAGTGGTCTGTTAGTGGTGTTACATAAGTGGTACATGAGGTACACCGATGTCAACCACGATTCGAATACTAAATCTTCTAAAGATTGGAATTGAAATAGATTTCAATTTGTAATCATACAAATAGTCATTTTGTAATCATACAAATAATCATTTTAGATTATACAAAGCTGAAATGATCAAATCATAATGGTCTTTATTCATTAGAATTCGTACCAAGAATTTAATCGCTTCCTTTCTACTTTCTATTCTTTTGTTCGAAAAGAAAGTTTTTTTAAAAATTTCTTTATATAAACAATGAGATAAAGTCGCAAGGATTAGGAACAACCTGGGTTAAAAAGGCAAGAAAAAGCTGTTAATCTTGATAAATGGATTTGAGGAAACATTAGAATTTTTTTAAATTCCGGTACCTCACTAAGTTTGCACCTGTCTGCTTCCACGGAATAAGTTATTTAACAAAATGGTTCATTTTTTACGATTTACAACACATATTCATCTTCAGTATATTTTTCAGGGAAACTAGAACAGATTGATATCTTGAAGAGTAATTTACATAATTAATCTTAATTTTTTAAAAGAACATTTATTCTCAAAAGGGTAAGATGTATTACTATAATTGACTTTCTAGTATATTTGAACCCAAGCCCTCATGCACATTAAAAGCACTCGTTGCCACTGGGAAAGTAAAAAGATATTGATTCCAGAATGTACTTTAGGATCAGTATCGTAAAGTCACTAAATTTTCTGACTTACTCCTTCTAGTGGCAACGTGATCAGCTAGAGTGCAGGAGAACCAAGGTTCAAAACCGCTGGCAGTATTGTTGTGGTCACCGTTTTCAGAAATGAGGTGGCTCGATAGTGATTGTAGCAATATGCAGAAAACGTCTAGCATTGATTGTCAGACTGCTAAGTGGCAATTTTCCTTTTTTTTTCTCCCATATGACATAATTAGGAGGCCTGATGGCCAGTTGTCAAGTACTCTGGCCTATGGTGCGACAGGCTACAGGTTTGAAACCTGGTGGTGTCATGGATGTTGTGAGTGGTTCGGAATCCACTTTAAACTGTAGGTACCGGTCTAATGAGCATAAAGTATGTAGAGTAACAAACCAAACCAAACCAAACCAAACTTCCCATATTTATTTCTAAAAGTCCCCCTTAATTTATTGTTTCCCTCTTATCACCCATTAGTGGCTTGTTCGTGATAGTGTCAGTGGTACATGAGGTTCACCGATGTTATAAAGAAAGAAAAGGGTGCTAAATTCATGAGTGGTGCTGAAGCCACGATTCGAATACTAAATCTTTTGAAGATAGAAATTGAAATGGGATTTCAATTTGTAATCATACAAATAATCATTTTGCGATTATACAAAGCTGAAATGATCAAATCATAATGGTCTTTATTCATTAGAATTCGTACCAGGAATTTAGTCATTTCCTTTCTACTTTCTTTCCTTTTGTTTGAAAAGGAAGGTTTTTTTTTTACCTTCTCTACATAAACTATGTGAGATGAAGTCAATTAGGTACAAACTGAGCTAAATGGTAAAAAAGTTGTTAATCTTGATAAATGGACTTGAGGAAACATTAAGAATTTTTTTTAAATTCCGGTTCCTCATTAAGTTTGAACCTGTCTTCCTTTCTCAGAATAAGTTATTTAACTAAACGGTTCATTTTTTACGACCACAACACATGTTCATCTGCAGTATATAATTTTTCTGGGAAACTAGAACAGATAGATATCTTAGACAGTAATTTACATAAATGTTCTTTTTTTTTTAAATATATTTCAGAAAGGGGAAACATATATTACTTTTCTAATACTAATTTTGAAACAGATGGTGTGTTTAAGGTAAATTATGTTAGCTAATTAGCATATTTTGTAGTGCTATTTCAAAAGTTGAAAAGATTTATGAAGGGGAAGTTTTATTAATCATAAATTTAAAAAAAATAAATAGCTTTTGAAATATGTAATAGTTTTAAGGATTTTACATATTTACTAAATGATTAAAATAAATTTAATTTATGAATTTATTTACATTTTTATTAAAATGAAATCATTAGTTAAAGTAAATTGACAATTGCTAGTAAATTTATTTTTGGTCTTTTATTGATGGACAGTATATTGTAGCCCTTTTCCTACGGGAAGAGATATAACATTTTGTTCCCAGGGAAAGGAATGGATATACCTTAACAAGTGCATAATAACAACCTGTCAGTTAAATCTGACAACAGATAAGCAATATCGTGGATATTTATATTACAGGCAATTAGTGTTTTGTATTAATGAGAACAACCTGCCATTCAAATCTGACAGCAGATAATCAGTATCATGTATAATGAGATCGCATAGAATTAGCGATTGTCTGTTCGACCCCCTCACAGGTTGAAGCAACTATAGAGGGAATATGGACTACACCATGAGTTGCTGCATCGTGATTGACCATGGGCTGAGAAAGTGTCCACTTAAATGAGAAGTGAGGAAAGCTGACCCATCCCCTCTAGACGGATTGTCTTAAAGGGAGGGGACACAAGGGCATCAGACACGCATAAAAAAGGTGAAGACATCGATGGACCAAAATCGAACTGAAATTATTACTGAAATTAGAACCTAAATTTTCTTCAAACATTTTAATAATGCATGCACAACTTCATTTGTGAAGATGGTGTTTACTTAATAAACACCATCTTGTCCAAATTACATTCTTCTGAAAGCTTTTCTCAAAATTTAATTACTGATCTAAATGCTTAAAAAGAGAATATTTTCTTATTTTCTTGGAATGAAAATAGAGTTTGAGGTTTTCATTTGGAATGAAAATAGAGTTTTTAAATTGAGGTTTCGATGGACCATTCTACTGAAATTAGAACCTAAATTTTGTTCAAATATTTAAATAATGTGTGCACAATTTTATGAACTTAATAATCACCATCTTGTCAATTCTTAAGAAAGTTTTCTTAAAATTTAATTATTAATCTAAACATTAAAAGGTGTGAATCTTTTGCTAACATTCGATGGACAAATCGATTCAAAATCGAACTGAAATTAGAACCTAAATTTTGTTCCAAACATTTAAATAATGTATGCACAATTTTATTAAAAAGAACTTAATAATCACCATCTTGTCAATTCTTAAGAAAGTTTTCTTAAAATTTAATTATTAATCTAAACATTAAGAGTCTTCTTAATCTTTTGAATCTTTTGCTAATTGATTCTTGGAATGATACTAGAATTTTTAGATCACATTTAAAATTTGTAGACATCGATGGGCCAAAATCGAACTGAAATTAGAACCTAAATTTTCTTCCAACATTAAAAAGAACTTAATAATCAATCTTGTATGCACAGTTTTATTAAAAAAGAACTTAATAATCATCCATCTTGATCAATTCTTAAGAAAAGTTTTCCTAAAATTTAATTACTAATCTAAGTGCTTAAAGGAAGATAATCTTTTTCCAATTGATCCTTGGAATGAAAATAGAATATTTATATTGAGGTTTATCCATTCTACAACATGAAATCGTGACTCGAGGACTTCACACATGCACATAAAGGTGTAGACATCGATGGACCAAAATCGAACTGAAATTACTACTGAAAATTAGAACCTAAGTTTCCTTCAAACATTTTGATAATGTATGCGCCATTTTATTGAAAATAATTTAAGAGGACCAGGTGGTCTAGCGCCCGTGAATTCGACGAGTTTTCAGGATTTTTTTTAATGAAAACAATGAACAATGTTATTCAAATTTTATAGATATATTAAATCACTTTAATAGTATACAAAAAATTATAATTAAAAAAAAAAAAAAAAACTTTTAAGTAGTTAAGGAGTGGGACTGAAGTTGCCCTCTTCATAAATATGGACCTGGGTGGTGGGTCAAGTTTTGGATCTTTCTCTTATCTGTAAACAAAAACGAAAAAAATTTTCTGATCAGTATCAGTGTAGTTATCGCAGGAACTAGAATAAAAAAATAACATGATAAAAAATTGACATGACACGTTGTTGAAATTTACATACAGAAAACAGACTGTTTTTCATTATTTTTGTATGTAAAAAAAAGAAGTATTCAATGTTTTCAGTACAACGATAGGTACTGGTGCATTGAATAACATAGTAAAATTTGAGACGAATCGGCCGAGTATTTTTTTTTTTTTTTTTTTTGCTTCATACCGTAGTAGTTTCAGAAAAATGAGTTTGAAGTTTAAGGTAGCATATTCTCAATATGGGGTAAGTAAGCGTATTCTAGCTAAACGGGCTGTACAACTTAAAATATCGCCAATATCCTTAGAAAAATTTAACAGTATATTCTTAAAGGATTATACTTTCGAAATTTTGATTTTTTGAAAATTCCAAACCACCGGGTCCCCTTAGTAATTACCATCTTTTCAAATTATATTCTTCTGGAATATTTTCTCAAAATTTAATTGCTAATCTAAATGCTTAAAAGAGTCGAATCTTTTGCTAATTGATTCTTGGAATGAGAATAGAATATTTAGATTGAAGTTTATCCATTCTACAACATGAAAACCTCACATAAAAAAAAAAGGTGTAGAACGATCGAAATCGAACTGAACTTATTGCTGTAATTAGAATCTAAATTTTCTTCCAACATTTTGATAATGTATGCACAATTTTATTAAAAAGAATTTAATATTAACCATCAAAATAACTATAATAATAATAATTATCTTCATTGTCAACCTACTGTAGTTAACTATGACATTGTCAACCTATTATCATTACCTATGTTAATGTCTACCTATTGTCATTGTCATAACCTATAACCACAATAATAACCATCTTCATTGTCAACCTATTGTAGTTACCTATGACATTGTCAACCTATTGTCATTACCTATGTCAATGTCAACCTTATTGTCATTGTCATAACCTATAACCACAATAATAACCATCTTCATTTGTCAAATTACATCGTGAAAGATTTTCAATTTAATTACTAGTCTAAATGCTTTTTCTAATTGATTCTTGGAATGAAAATAGAATATTTAGATTGAGGTTTATCCATTCTACAACATGAAAACGTGACTTCACAAACGCACATAAAAAAGAAAGGTGCAGACAGCTCACCATCACGATACAGTTCTTGATTAAATCTCATTTTCAATAACTTCAATCAAAAGCTATAATAACAACCACCCCTCCCAGTTGCAGTTTTATCATTGATGAATTTGTTACCGTCAATCCTCGTTCTGAAAGGATGAACTGGCACACGATCAGTGGTCTGCCCATCAATTTAGAGTCCCAATCGTGACTCACGATGCTTCTGTGGACAAGGAAAAAAAAAAGTAGTTCAGAATAAAAAATCGGTGGCCAAAATCGAGAACGCGATCTGCATTGTTGTGAGTTTTTATTCTATTTGTGGCTTGACAGGGTCCTCTGAGAAGATACAGAATGACAAGGCAAAGAGACACCAAGAGTTGCACTTGAACTCTATCTTGCATTTATCATTTATTATATATATTTTTTTACTTTTATATGAGTTGGGCTCGGTCGTTTCACTCTGGTAGGACTAGTTTGTGAGAGTAATGTCTTTTTGATTGACAACGCAGATAACAAGGACACGTTCACTGCATCTGTAATAGAGCTCACAGTGACAAAGCTTTTTGAAATAAAAAGTAATGCAATTTAAATATTTTATAATCCTATCTTGTAGAAGGATCTAAATTTCCAGTTCTTTTCTTTCCACTTCACGTATTAAGTGCTTATACGTGGAATAATAGACAAGTATTAAAGTACTAAAGGTCATATGATTCTATTCAGAATAATATGGCTAATTAATTAAAGGTATTAATTATTTGAATAATTAATACCTTTTTTATATTAATTCAGTAAGAATAGAAATCATTATATTATATTGAACAATTTATTTCGATTGTTTAATGCATCATAATAGTTTTTATGTTAATCATAATCAATTATTCGGTATACCCTTAAATCAATCATTTCGTTTTTAAATATGATATATTAAGTTTTTAATAAAGTAATATTAATTCTTTTAAATTCAAATTAATTTATCTTTAAGTAAAGATTTGCTAATATTGTACTCTGATTACATGCGTATGTAATTGAGATTGTCGTACCAAAAATATGTAAAGACACTTTTAAAATTAACATATTTACAAATATGAAACTGTAAAACCAAATGTTTGATAACATGCATATGTAATTGCATTCATAATTTTATATAAATGTTACCAAAAGTATGTTATGATACTTTTAAAATTAACATATTTACAAATATAAAATTGTAAAACCAGATGTTTGATTGCATGCGTATGTAATTGTACTAATAACTTTATTTAACTATCTTACCAAAAGTATTTAATGATACTTTTAAAAATTAACATATTTACAAATATAAAATTGTAAAACCAGATGTTTGATTGCATGCGTATGTAATTGTACTAATAACTTTATATAACTATCTTACCAAAAGTATTTAATGACACTTTTAAAATTAACATATTTACAAATATAAAATTGTAAAACCAGATGTTTGATTGCATGCGTATGTAATTGTACTAATAACTTTATATAACTATCTTACCAAAAGTATTTAATGACATTTTAAAATTAACATATTTACAAATATAAAATTGTAAAACCAGATGTTTGATTGCATGCGTATGTAATTGTACTAATAACTTTATATAACTATCTTACCAAAAGTATTTAATGACACTTTTTAAAATTAACATATTTACAAATATGAAACTGTAAAACAAAATGTTTGATTGCATGCGTATGTAATTGTACTAATAACTTTTATAACATTATATAAATGATACTTTTAAAATTAACATATTTACAAATATAAAATTGTAAAATCAAAAGTATGTAATGACACCAAAAGTATTTTTTTTTAAATTAACATATTTACAAATATGAAACTGTAAAACCAAATGTTTGATTATATGCGTATGTATTTACTAATAACTTTATATAAATGTCGTACAAAAAATGCGTGTAATGACATTTTTAAAATTACTATGTTTATAAATATGATACTGTAAAACCAAAGGAATATTGGATAAAGAAAATCATGAATATTGGGATAAAGTATGTAATTGGGTATATAATGTTGTGTATTGAAAATATACATAAAAAATTATGGATATTTGGATAAAGTTAAATCGATTAGTGAAGATGATTAATTTTATTAGTAGGAAATTAACATGCAACTTGATTTATTTATAAGACGGCCCATTTTATCTTCATCTATAATGTTTTGAAACATCTTTTGCTGTTATATAAAAACGTCTTGTATAAAATTGTACAGAATTGTCTGTTGTAATTTAGTTTATATTCTTACAAGATCTAAAGATTTTCCTCGACCTAAACCCTTTGGAAACTATTTTAGTAGCATAAATCTCAAATCCAACAATCATTTGTTTATCAGCAGTAAGGAGGAAAGACTGAAGCTGTTTTCTTCTCTATTTGAAATAAACGTAAAAAACCAGTGATCAACAATAATATTATCCCTTGGAATAGTCAAACTAAATATTTAGGAGTTATTCTGGATCAGCATTTAACTTGGAAGCAACATTTTCTGCACACCAAATCTCCGCCACCATTTCTGTACACCAAAACCAAATTTCGTGCTGCTGCAGAAAACTCTACCCACTTATAAATTGAAATTCTACCATGACCAGGGATAACAAAATTCTTATGCATACTGCTATACTTCACCCATTTTTCAAGTATGCTTTCCCGTTATGGTCCTATGCAGCTAAATCTAACTTAAAAACTCTTGAAACTTTACAAAATATCACTATCCGCCAAATGACCTCTGCTAAATGGTTCATGCGCCATTCTGATATCTATAAAAACTATTAACATTCCTTCTTTAAAAGATTTTCTTAAACACATCTCTGTTAAATTTTGTGGCACGCTTATTAATAATGAAAATACAGCAATCCAGGAGATTGACTCTTACGTTCCCAATTATCAATTAAAACGTCCGCGCAAAATTTTAATTTAATTTCTAATTTAATTTTTAAATATTTTTCTTTTCATTTATTTGTTTATGCTTGTAAGTTAAATTTGTTATATTTGCAAATATATTCTGGGCAATTTTTATAGTTTCGACTGTATTTACCCCGTCATATCGGAGATCGAGCCCCTAGGAGTGAATATATCCAAAAGAATACATAGGAGTCAAGAGTAAACGAAATGTAAATTAAGATGCATTAAAATGGATGTATTATTAAGCAATCCAGAAGATAAAACAATGTTTTGGCATCATTATAACAAGTTCTTATCCCACCTTGACCTTTACCCTGCCAAAAGGTGGCGAAAAGAACATCATTAACTTCAAAATCTTTTATCTTTTCATCACGATTCCAATTACCCGAGAAAAAACGTGCTCATTACATCCATTATTCATACCCCATTCCCTACTTGAGATCCGTCCTGTCTATAACCCGAGATCATCTTTATTTGATTTTTGCAGACTCTGTTTGATAAATAAGTGGTTTCAGATTTGTCTGGAGATTATTCGGATGCGATTTGTTTCTGGCGTTTTAAGCTCGAGGCGATGATAAATATGAGTCCAACGAGCTATTTACTCAAATAGCTGATCTGTGAGATCACAGAAAAATCGCTGATGAATTGCAATCCGGAAAACCTAGTAAAACGTCTGGAAAGAGCAATGATAAAAAGAAGCTGCAATAAGAGGTTTATGAAATTATTATGTTGATTCACAAATTAGAATGATCTGATAAGAGAGAAAGTTATACACTTTCTTATCGCTAAATCAGTTTTCTTTCATGAATCAATTCATTTGATAGGTAAACACAAATACTTGTGTTAGGGATTAATTCAACAGAATCAAAGTGTAAATCAGAGTGGCCAACCCAAATAATCTTGCGGGCCACTTTGGAAATGCATTCTAACTCCGCGGGCCGCACATAAAATTATATATCCCCGTGTTAGATTAAGACCCACAAAAGACATTTTTGGAGTGAAAATTTGAAACGGATGAGTTATTATTAGTGTATTTACTATTATTCTTACATGCACGCATAGATGATATAATAGTCAGGATACAAAATGCACATTGTAAAGAAATATAGAACACTAAAAATGAAATATAAAAATATATATAAATATAAATGAAATAAAAAAAAAAATGCAATCAATAAAAATATTTATTTTAGTAGTGCGATATATGTTTCTCCACTCTTTCACTTAGCTTTTGCAAACGGGCAACGGGCGTACCGGTTACGGAGTTCCAAGGTGGCTTTAAGAGCCACAATACCTCCACATCTTAATTTAATTGAAACATTTGCACAAAATGGGGTTGCTTAAAATTAATGAATAACAATGAAAAAGGATAAACAAAGGGATTAAAGTTAAGAAAAACACCTCCTGCTTGCTAACAATTAAAGCAGGAGATCAAAAAAAAGCTAAAGCTATCGGTACAATTAGGAGTCCGTTGACGATGCCCAAAAAAATAAAAGATTCAAGTTAAACCAAGTTTAAATGAAATAAAATAAAAATAAAGAATTAAAGATTAAACAGATTAAAAATAAAATAAAAGGTGCGACATACAAGTTGTGTAAGCACAACTTGTTTACATGATTATATTGCTAATACGCCGACAGATGGCGCCATCAGTCTATTTACATAGTTAACCAAAAACCTAACCAAAGCTAGGAAAATACACATTTTTTTTTTTTTTTTTTTTAGATTATTAAAAACAAAATAAGGTAAGTTGTACACACTGGCAGCGAGCAGATAAGATAACTATTAAAGATTTAAAATTACAGTTAATAAATAAAATAAAGATTTAAACACAGTTGAGGAATTTAAAAATTAAAGGTAAACAATAAAAGCAAGATTATTGACAATTAGGATAAATAGTAAAAACTGTTAAGAAGATTACGTGAAATTATTTAAAATAAGCATACAATTAGAAAAATAAGAGTAATTAAATAAAAGTGAACCATTAAAAATTTTACAAGTTAAATTTAAAATTATAGCATAAAGAGTCAGATAGCCATGTTCTAATTTAAGTTGCACATCGTAGCAAATAAAAGTTAAAGATTTAAATGCCAAAAATAGCAGCTCAGATTCGCTTGAAGTGATCGGAGTGACTAGACAACACCCACAGCGGTAGAATCGGCGGTTGTAGGATAAAATCCACAACGCCTTTTCAATGCCGGGAAAGATTCCCATTGCTGATCATAAATGGCTCTGGGTCTCTTCCTGAGCTAGCCACACCTGGATGGTATACAGGTATTTGCCGGATCGTTTCGTTTCGGATCTGAGGGCCTTTAGAATGAAATGATTTCGAAATTTTGAAAATATAGTCCATAATGGGTTCTATATTCAGATCTCTGTGGAGTTGCTTCCTTCTAACAAACCACGGGGCGTTTACTATCATAGCTATCTGTTTATTTTGAAACACTTGGAGCTTCTTGAGATTTGCGATTGAGGAGGACGCCCAAATAGGACATCCATACAAGAGAATTGGTCGAAGGATTGACTTGTAGAGCAAAACCTTGTGTCTGATCGCTAGCCTGCTCTTACGAGAAATTAGGCTTTTTAGCTTCATGCTTGCAGCAGTTGCTTTGGCAACTACTTTGGCAAAATGGGTGTTATATGTTAATTTAGAGTCAAAAATTAACCCCAGGTACTTGTACTCAGTAACCCAGGGGACTGGCTGGCCAAAAAGAGTGACATTTAAAAGTGAACCAACGTTCTTTTTACGTGTAAACAGGAGGCACGCACTTTTAGAAGGATTAACTTTGATCTTCCAGGTGGTCAACCAACTTTCCAAGCGAGAAGTATAATTATTAAGCAAAGCAACGACGGAGTTTGGTGTCTTGTGCTGTGCAATAATCGCTGTGTCATCTGCGAACATAGCCAGTTTACAGAATTCTGGCTTAGGTATGTCGTTCACAGAGATTAGAAACAATCTGGGACCGAGCAGTGAGCCCTGTGGAACCCCGCTCCTGATTGGATGATCGCTGGAAATGGTCCCTCCCACTCGCACTCTGAAATTACGCAAAGTGAGATACGAGTGTATAATTTTAATAAACTGGGGCGAAAAATCAAGTCGAATGAGCTTGAGTAGTAAGCCATTATGCCAAATTTTATCAAAGGCTTTGGCTACGTCCAGAAATAATATTCCCGTAGATTTACGATTGATAAAGCCATCATGGATCAGCTCGTTAACACGTAAGAGCTGGTGAGAAGTATTGAGTTGAGTTCTGAACCCAAATTGCTCAGGTATGAGTATATTATGGTCTGTGCAGTGCTGATCCAGGCGTTTAAGAATCGAATATTCGAATATTTTACTCACTCCACTGAGTAGTGAGATTGGACGGTAATTTTGGGGGTAGGCCCTATTACTATCGGGTTTTGGAATAGGAATGACTACGGCAGTTTTCCAGCTCTGTGGAAGTAGCACTTATCAATTAAAAAAGTTAATTAGATAAGTGATCAGTAGCACATAAGTATAAGGTAAAGATTTTAACATTCGATTACTAATGCGATCAATCCCAGGAGACTTATTAGGTTTAATCTTCCTAATGAATTCACAGACTTCCGCTGGGCTGACCTGACTGATATCATTTACGTGTGGTTGTTGGAGGAAGTCTGCTACCTCGGTGTTAGTGCGTCGAAAGAAAATAGGATCTTCGACGTCGTGGTTCGTTTCAAATTGATCTTGTAGGCTATCAGCTAAAAGCTCGGCTTTCTCCTCTGGTGCATATGCAGAAGACCCATTGGAGCGTATGAGTGGTGGGATGTTGCTAAAAGGTTTTCTCAACAGAGACGTTCGTCTAAATAGTGTTGTCTGAGGCGTCATGGCCTGAATGGAGTGTTCCCATCGTTGCTGTGAGAATTCTTTAGTTTTAAGTCTTACTATTGCAACCTGTCTGAAATAATCTGCTCTGGCGTTTGGATCTCTGGATTCTTGCCAGAACCGACGTAGTGCGTTCCTATATTTAATTTCATTTTTAAGCTCGCTTGGAAACCTAACAGGTGGAGGCTTAAATTTAGGTCTAGAAGATTCCCTCAGAGCTCCTTGCAGAGTGAGCTCCAAGTTCCTGAATAAGTCGCTCCGCGTCAGCGGGTTCGCTTAAAAGTAAAAGGGGAGTGGCTTAGAGCTTAGCGTATAGCTGAAATCCTCCCAATTGGTCAAAAGCTGATCTGGACCTTTCAGTGATTCTATGCTGGTTTCAAAGGTAAACAAAACAGGTAGGTGATCTGAATCAAGATCATTTATCACCTCTACATTACAGTTAAATGGAATAAATTTAAAAATGCCATAATCAAGGACATTCCCCGCGCGGTTGTTAGCAATATTAAATCTAGTAGGTCGGGAGGGGGCTACGACTTTCAATCCTCTTTGTAATTTCAGATATTTGTTCAATTTGAATCCATTTCGGTTAGAACGTCCGAAATTCCAACTAGAGTGGAAAGCGTTTAAGTCGCCGGCTAGAATCACATTGGGTCCAGATTTCAAAATAGTATCGATGTCCTCCACCGGGTATCCACCTGGGTTTGTAGGTGCGACGTAAGTCGAAGCGATGATAATGGGTGGAAAATCATTAAGATGAATTTGAATCATGGCTACCTCGGCGCAATTAAGGCGCGGAGCAGGTAGTTCATGGTGCCTGATACTACTTTTAACATAAATGCAGGTGCCTCCGCTTACATTGGAATTTAGGTTGATTCTATCAAAACTATAGAATCGATAATTAGCGATCAGTGGGGTCTCTCCAGGTCTTAATTTAGTTTCCTGGACCAAAAATACATCAAGGTTATGCTCTAAACAGAATTCTCTTACCTGATTGATTTTAGAACGCAAACCATTTGCGTTCCAGGTGGCAATCCTGAGAAGTTCCAAGCGGGTGTTGAACATTAATGGGCTCTATTCGCTGCCACGATCTTCTTCCAGTAGGTAGAGAAGATCAGGTATGCTCTGGTGTGAGTGTCTATTTCAGTTCGGAGTTCAGGTAGACAGATGCGGAATGCTTCGGAGAGTATCAGGCCGTCCATGCCCTGCTCCGTGTACTTCACTAATTGTCCGATCAGTTCCGTACAGTCGGGGCCGGATGCGGTCGGTTGATGGGCAATCAATGGAGTCACTGGCGGCGGCGCGTGGGTGACACGTGCAGCGGGAGGTGTTGAGGCAGCAGCTGGCATCCTGTGGGTTCCCTGGGGGGGAGTTGGTCTCATGGCCTGGGTAGGTCGGTGATTACCTGCGGTCAGGCTTGCAAAGGATAGCTCCTGGGATACTGGCCTGGGTGGTGGCATGGGGCGCTGGGGCTTTTTTTCTTTTGAGTCTTTGCTTTAATCCTGGGCATCTGCTGGGGCATCTGGGGCAACCCCTCCAGTTGTCGGCGTGGTCTCCCCCGCAGTTCACGCATGTTGCTGGTTGGTCCGATGGACGGGTACAATTTTCCGCCTTGTGGCATCCAGCACACCTGACACACCTGGTTTGGAGGCGGCACACTTCAGAGGAATGAAAGTAACCCTGGCAATTCCAGCATTGGCTGGGGCCAGGACGTCCTCGGTACGCTTCAATGGCTACCTGAGCGCCTAGGAGCTCAGTCACTCGGTATATGCCGTCGGCTTGCTGATTTTTCTTTACTTGCAGGTAAAAGAGCGGCATCGGCTCTTTTGGTGCGGTATTTGGAGAGACGGGATAATTTCCGACCTCAAATCCTTCTTCTGAGAGCTCCTCAATGATGCAGGCTGGGTTTGTGTTCGCCGGTAGTCCTCTGATGACTACTTTAAGTGGTCGCTCTTTCCTCAGGGAGTAACTCTTATAATCGAGTCCTCGATCATCCATATATTTGGTGAGCTTCCTGAAGTCGTCGTCGTTGTTTGTTAACAACTTCATGAACCTCCCAGTGTATTTACACTGTAGGAGGGGGACTTCGCTTCTCAGGACGCTGAGGGTCATGTTCCAGTCCTGTTTGGGCTGAAAATATATAGGCGGTGGCCTAGCCTCAATTACGGCATTGTCATTTAGTTCGGGGATGTTTTGAATGTTACCCACTGCGGCAAAGGAGTTTCGTAGGGGTATTGTAGCATTTTCAATCGCCCTTTTTTGCTTAGAAATGAGGTGTTTTGCCGGGGAGGTAAAACCGTCAACATTGGCAGGTCTTTTGACCTTTCTTGCCTTGTGGGATGACTTGTCGAGAGGAATCGATTCGTCAAGGATGGGAGAGCGGGGGCGTTTTCGGAAGAAAGTTGTTCCCTGGTTTGTTGAGCCCTCAGGCATCTATCTTCGATTTCCGCCAGTGATGGTATCTGGAATAAAATGATTCCAAACTCAAACCTGAAAATGTCCATTTGGCGATAGATCTCTGCCATTTCAGCGTGTAGTGTAGCTTTTGCAAAACGATCTCAATTTGGGTATTGGCGTAACGTAATTGGTAATGTGTATTGTGTCTGGTTTGTGGGTCTGGTCTATTTTATTTTCGGAAAAAAAAAAAAAAAACGATTCGCTGATGTAAGTTGAACTAAAAGCGCTAACAAATTTTGTGCCAGTTTTCTTAAATTGGAAAATTTCTCTTTTGTGATGTAAGTTTTATAAAAATCTATTTTTGATTCTGATGTTTCAAAAATGTGTTTTAATTCAATATTTTGTATTGTAAGTCATCCGCACCATTTGGAGATATTACGGGACCACCTCTATTTCAACATAAAAGGGAGATGAATATATTTCAATAGTCTAGGGATGGTCACTGCATCACTGAGATCACTTAAAAGTGAAACATAGAACCTGTTATATTAGATGTTCCAAGATGAGCACGCGTCATGAGTTCGCAGAATATAATTTAATTATTCTGCGAACTCATAAATAAACAGGCAATATCTGTCCTATATTCACAAGAATATTTTTAAAATCAAGTTCATTTTTTCCCATCATTTCGATAGTTAATTTGTGAATATAGGGATGCACACACAATGTAGTTTTATTAATACATCGGCTTTCACTACTTTGGCCATTATTAAATAAATATATTTTGTAGAAGTGTGATAAATCTCACTGGCCGCAAAAATATTCAAGGTGGGCCGCGGGTTGGCCACCCTTGTACTAATGCAACCTAGCTATATGTTATTAATTCTTTCAAGAAAGCAATGCGTTTCCTTTATTACCGTTAATGGGCTATTAGTGGTATACAAAATCATTGGATTCCATTCATTATTGTTGGTTTGCTGTTCGTGGTATATAAAAGACAATACATTAACATTACAAACCTTTATACATACTTAGAACGCAATACATTTCCTATTAAAAGCCCCTGGGCTATTCAGAGTATATATGGGGGCCAATGCGTTTCCTTCATTATTCACTTCTTAGGTAATTTTATTAGGGTATATATATCCTCCTTAGACGGCAATGTATTTCCTATATTGCGAATCGATGGGCTATACGTAATATACATGGAATGCAATGTAATCTTTTCATTAATCGTAGGCAGGTTGTTCATTGTATGCATAATATACAATTGTATATAAATAATGTAAGTTGTATAATTACAATACTGTTGTAAACTATAATGTTTATTAACTGTAATTGTAATTGTAATTAAACTGTAATTATATAATAACAATAATTGTATAATAACAAAATTGTATAATAACAAAATTGTATACAAAATATATATAAGATGAAAGCGATCCCCACCTATGAACAATAACAAAAATATAACAATAAAATTGCTAAACTATTGAATGTCTAACGATTAAAGAAATACTTGAGTATGTATTATTAATATTGGCCTTTTTTTGTCTAAAAGGGAGATTTCTCAATACTATATGCTTTTTTTACACTCAAATTAAATTTTTCCCACAAAATATTAAATTTCCTTTCTGAAAAGTTTATACGTCTTTAAAATTTTATTACAAACATGGAAATCTCTTTAAAAACAAAATATCTTCTTTTGGTTACAAAATTAATTATTTCCTATGCCTTCCTTGTTTCGTATGTAAGACGTCCATTTGTACGTGTGAACTATTTTAATTTAACGATAAACAATCTAATAAACATGCCAGCTTTCTTTTCATACTGCGTATATTGCTTGTAGTGACTATTTTTCACCAAATTTACCAATGACAATTTTAGCAGTTAAAAAGGAATGTAACACTTTTTTGAATAATAATCACAATAAAAAATCTAACAAGTAATATTTTAAATGTCAACAATTTAACTTGCCAACATAATTCTTCTTTTTAAATAAACATATTTCGGAAAGTTTTTACTACTTTTATATTCTGTTTTCACTTTTCCGATATAAATTTTGTTGAAGAAATGCAAATGAAAGAAAAATATACATGTTTATAGAAAGCGTTTTAAGGAAAATATCCACATGTTATAAAAATTCAGATCAGGTTTTCCTTTCTGAGACAAGCAAAACAACCTCCTCATTTATCACTTTGGAAAAATAGCCTCCTTAATGTATGGTGACACATTCGTTGAAATGTATGGTGTCCTAAAAAATCGGAGCAAAATCTCCGGGTGGGATCGAGATTTGCATACAGAAAGGCATTCTTTTGTTACAAGAATGTTCCAATTCCAATAATTCAGCAACAAAGTAACATCTGTTGTGTATTTTGTCTAAATTTATATCATGTATTTGAGAAAGCAAGCAATTATAAAAACCCATAAAACAAAAGGAACAAGCAATTTAAGTATACAAAAAAAATTTAGATTCCTTTCAAGTAAAATTTTTCCTTTCAACGATTGTGGCAACTCGAGCCATGGGCACTTAATAATCCCTACAAGAGGGAAACCGTAATGCTTATTTTCCCTATCCGATAGGGGAAAGCATCAGATTGAATTGGAATTAGCAGAGGCAAGACCTCATTTGGAATTGGTACACGTGTCTTTTGAAGGTTAGGGCTAACTAAAAATCATATGGATTTAATACTAATAGCGCCATCTATATGTCAGCCTACAAACATTTCAGCCCACCGGTTAATAACCCTGAATTTAAAAAATACTGGAAAAATATTGAATTTTAAAATACTTTTTAAAATGATTTTATAGCAGCTTGTAAACAAGATGAAATTTACATAAATGTAGTAAATTTCGTCTTGTTTACTGTAGTAAATTTTTGAAATTTTAAAATGAATTTATAGCATCTTCTAAGCAAGACGAAATTTACTGCAATCATTGCATTTACTATAATGACGACAGCAACTTTCTTATCTCTTAAATGCACTTCATATTTACCCCATTTCCCTGCTCGAAAACGATTTTTTTTTTATCATTATAGTTTTAAATAAAAATCTTTTTACCTTTCCTGGCCTAGTAGTTATCTAAAAGTAACTGCATAAAAAATAGCTAATCATGTTGGATTGCCAAATAACTATATCAATTCATGCCATCATTAATCAGGCCAGATAATTATATCAAAATAAAAACTTGACACGTTTTTTTTATTATTATTTCTGCTTAATCATTGATGATTACTGCTCAAAAATATATGAGACAACGAAAGTTTATTCATTCACAAAAATAAATATATCCATCCATATTTTATCCATGAAATTTACAGAAACGAAGGTAGGAAGTAAAATACTCAGTTAGCCTAAATTAAGTGTTTTATTTTATGTTTACTTAATTTATCGAAATATATCATTGTTTTAATATATATTTTATTCTATGTACTTTAACATAATTTAAACTTAATTTATCTATACGGTTGTAGCAAATAGATCATTTAAAATAAACGTTGTATTTTAACATCTGTATGATCTTAGCAAGTGGATAAAATTTTGCATGAAAAAAATAAAAAAAAGATTTTAAAAATATGTTAAAAATACCAATATAAAGAATGTTAAAGATAAAATGTAAAGAATGTTAAAGATAACAAAGATGTTAATAAAGAATGTTAAATATAACAAAGAAGTTAAAAATAACATAGATGTTAAAATATATTAAAAAATATATAAAGAATGTTAAAAATAACAATGGTGCTAAAAATAACATTATAAAGAATGTTAAAAATAACAAAGATGTTAAAAAATATGTTAAAAATAACAATATAAAGAATGTTAAATACAACAAAGAAGTTAAAAATAACAAAGATGTTAAAAAAACAATATAAAGAATGTTAAAGATAACAAAGATGTTAAAAAAAAATATAAAGAATGTTAAAAATAACAAAGATGCTAAAAATAACATTATAAAGAATGTTAAAAATAACAAAGATGTTAAAAAATATGTTAAAAATAACAATATATAGAATGTTAAATGCAACAAAGAAGTTAAAAATAACAAAGATGTTAAAAAAACAATATAAAGAATGTTAAAGATAACAAAGATGTTAAAAAAACAATATAAAGAATGTTAAAAATAACAAAGATGCTAAAAATAACATTATAAAGAATGTTAAAAATAACAATATATAGAATGTTGAAAATAACAAAGATGTTAAAAATAACAATATAAAGAATGTTAAAAATAACAAAGATGTAGTGCAATTTGCTTATATTTTCTAGAGTATTTAAAAATTTCATTTCAAATTTTAATTATGATTACTCATTTTGAATACTATTATGATCACGTGATTTGATCAACAGTAAACTGAAGTGAAATCAACTACAAATTTCAATGAATTACAAAATTATAAACAGTTAAAAAAAAAAAGGCAAAAAAAATTCTATATCGATTTCACAAATCATTATTTCGTTGTGATGCATGTAAATCTTTATTGGCATTTGTAATTTTTATTTTCATGTTCTCCTTTATTATTTTCCATTTCTGTGTTTAATGCAAGTAATGATTTAATAAATTTTATAAACTCAAGTTTCAAGTTGTTTTATTTATTATGTTTTAAGGCATAAGCAAATATATATATATGTATATATATATATGTATATACATAAAGGATCCAGGGCCTGAATGGCCGAGTGGCTAGCGCACGGTGCCAAAGGTTTCGTGTTCCAGTCCCGGCGGTGCCATGGATGTTTGTAATGGTTTGGAATTCACTTTAAACCGTAGGTCCCGGTTCTAATAGGATCGTAGAGTGTTGCGGGGGCATTGTTACTCCGCGTCCGTATCTTCAAGTTACGCTCGCCCCTTGGTAATGTAAAGTGAGTAACATCTGTGCAGCGCTTGCCTTAAGGCATCCAAGACCAAGCTGTTTAAGTGTTTGCCAGCTGCATTAGAACAAAAAATATATATATAAAGGGATCCAATTTTTTAAATATGTATTTCTACTTATTCGCTTAAAAAAGGTTGACTTCCAGGGGATGTTAATTTGTTTTTTTAAAGAACAAACAAGTTTGTTAACCACAAGTTTAACCAAAAATAATTCCTTTATCAAAAATATCTGAATGAGACTTATTGATTTATTTTGAATTCTACAATTAATGTAATAAAAATAATAATCCCAATTTCTTGCATGTATTCTGCAGTAGCTTATAATGGGCTAACATGCAGCATATAATTTAAATTTCTAGTGTGACAAAAATGATCTCATATGATATGCAGTGGCATATACTAATCCACATGTGAAGTAACCAATTCAGTGTTTTGAACAATCGAGCCGTTGTGATCCTGAAGCTTTCTCGTCAACTTTAGGGAAACTTACTTCTAGGCGGAAATACCATATCTTTTTTTGCTTATCAATCAAAACCTTCCTGTGATATGGGTGGTCTGCAGAGAAAGTAACTAGTAAGCTGAAAGCTTCTACTCCATTATTATCTTTCCCATTTCATTTCTGAACAACGGAGTGAATACAAATTTCTCAGATCTTTATAAGTTGTAGTTTTTAATTAATGATCTTTTTTGCATTAACAGTTTTTGTTAATTCTTTTAGCAATAACAGGTGGACTGAAAAGTTCGTAGGCTGACACATAGATGTGCTACTAGTATTAAATCCATATGATTTTTAGTTAGCCCAAACCTTCAAAAGACACGTGTATAAATTTGACAGCTGTTCCACTATTAGTATGTGAGTTATAGCATTTTTAGTGTTCATCACGTGCAGTCTACTCGGCTGACTTCGATTGGACCCCGGTGTGAAATGATAGAGCCATGTTTCATCCATTGTCACATATCGACGCAAAAATTCGGGCTTATTACGATGGAACAGCTCCAAACACTGCTTAGAATCATCCATTCGTTGTTGTTTTGGGTCGATTGTGAGCTCTGCGCGGCACCCACTTTCAACAGAGCTTTCGCATATCCATATATTCATTTGCGATATGTCCAACACGCTCCTTTGATATCTTCAGGGTCTCAGCTATGTCAATCAACTTCACTTTACGGTTATCAGAAATTATTTTGTGGACTGTTTTGATGTTTTCGTCGGTAACAGCCTCTTTGGGGAGTCCACTGCGTGCATCGTCCTCGATGCATATTTCGTCTAGTTTAAATTTAGCAAACCACTTCTCTACTGTTGATTTTCGTGGTGCAAAGTCTGAATATTGTTTATCAAGCCAAGCCTTGGCTTCAATAGTATTTTTTTTCACGAAAACCATTGCTTTAATTAACACATGAAATTCCTTTTTATCCATTTTTTCAAACTAACAAAAGTTGCTTCACTAAAAATGCTGTAACTCACATACTAATAGTGCAACAGCTGTCAAATTTATACACGTGTCTTTTGAAGGTTAGGGCTAACTAAAAATCATATGGATTTAATACTAGTAGCGCATCTATGTGTCAGCCTACGAACATGTCAGCCCAACTGTTACTTTGTTTAGAAAAATGAGTGTTGGTAGAAATTCAAATCCCCAGAACACTCATGGCACGTTAAGGGATATACAGTGGATAAAAAAAGTATTGGCAATTGCCTATAAATGATCATATTTGCTAACAAAGTAAGTTTACAAATTTTATTTTAACATAGTGATTACAGAAGGAGAAAAGACAAACAAATATAACGAAATTTTCATTTAAATATTTTTTTAGTCAAAATCCACGAGAAAATCCAAATTTTACATGATAAAAATGTATTGGAAAAATTATGAAATTGACAAAATTATGAGCGAAAACAAAATCAGTACATGTTTAGTACTTTGTATGCATACCTTCTGCATCTATAACAGCTTGTAATCTATTTCTCATAGAGGAAACTAAGGTCTTTGTTGTACTGTTGGGAATTTTGTGCCACTCTTGCAAGAGTGGACGTTTGAGGTCGTCTTTACTTGAAATTTTATGTTTCTTGATTTCTACATCCAGCAACTGCCATAAATTTTCAATTGGATTGATGTCAGGCGATTGAGGTGGGGTTTTTAATTGGCGAGGAGCATTGTAGAGTAGCCATTCACGGGTGAGATTCGCTGTATGCTTGGGGTCATTGTCTTGTTGAAAAACGAATGATGTTCCCAAGCCAAGATTTTGGGCACTGATTTTTAAGTTATGTCACAAAATGTCAATGTATGTACGTGCTGTCATAATACCATCAATAAAATGCAGGTTGCCAATTCCATTAGCTGCCATACAGCCCCAAACTAAGACGCTGCCTCCACCATGTTTTACAGTAGCAGTTAAATGTTGCTTTTCCAATTCAGTATTTGGCCTCCTCCACACAAATCGTCGTCCTCACTGCCGAAAATGTTAAACTTTGATTCGTCGGAAAAAAGAACTGTGTTCCAAAACTCCTCAGATAAATCAACGTGGGATTTTGCGAAATCTAATCTCTTTCTCTTATTTATTTCGAGATTAATGGTTTCTTTCTAGCTGCCCTTCCATAATAACTTCTCTCGTGTAAAACATTCCGTACAGTCTGTACGCTGAAAGTCTTTTGTGAAGTGAAAGCAACATCTCTAGCTATCTGGGGTGCACTTAGCTTAGGTTTTTCTTAACCTTGTTAATAATGACACGTTCTTCTCTTGTAGAAAATATTCGAGGTCGTCCACTTCTAGTCTTATTTTCTTGTCGTCTTTCTAGTCTGTTTTCTTGAACTTTTTACAACACTTCTGACAGTAAATAAACTTATATTGAACTGCACTCCTATAGCACGATTAGTTAAACCTTCATTTCTGAGTCTAATAATCGCGTTTTTAACGTCCAACTCTTTCGATTTCGAAGTCATTTTACTGCAGTAATCGCAAAATAATGCATAGACACTTTTGGAGTAGTTTTGCAGACTTTATACCGGTAGAGTTTCTTATCAGTCGAAACACGTGACTTCAATGTAACAAAATTTGCATAGCAGTTAAAACTTTGCCAATACTTTTTTTGACATGCAAAATTTCGTTTTTGAAAAAGAAAAAATCGTCGAAAATGCAAATTAAAATAAAGTTTTTACTATTTTTATATATCTAAGATGTCTTGTATTTAATTACGACAGCTAAAATTGCATAACATTTTATTTATTTGTCAATATGAATAAATTAAGGCAATTGCCAATACTTTTTACCCACTGTATAGGTGAATTAATAATTTTTATTGCAAACCGGTTTTCACTTGGATTCAGTGGCAATTTGAGTCAATAATCGGGAAAAAACATTACAAAGAATTAAATCAAATTAAATCAAGTTAGATGAATTAAAACTTGGTGACAAGAGTCTCTTAAGTAATGGCAATAGATGACAAGTTATTAGAGTGTAAGATATAATTTTTAAGTTAATTTTTTGCAAATTTATATATAATAAATTGATAGCTGAATTTCTGATTGCTACTATTAAAAGTGCATATAAGTGATTAGTATTATACACTTCATAAAAGTTCATTTAATTAGATATGCTTTTGGAATATGGTTATTAAGTCATTTAATTTATGACTTGAAAATAATACCATCCTAGTTGTTGTCGAATATTTACTATTTTCTCGGTAAAAAATTGTTGCTGTTTATTTTTCCATTCAAACTTCAATTTTTTGTATATTTATTGTAGCTAGTGTACAAGAGAGCTAAGGTTTAAATGACTGACTTTGAAAATTAGGCTCTGGGTTTTCTTCTACAACAAATGAAGGGCATTTATTTCTAAAAGTTAAAGTAATTCACTCATTGCCAGTCAGTAGGCTTTTCGTGGTATACTTTCGTGACATATATATATATATATATATATATATATATATATATATACTGCTGGTTCTTCCAATATATATATATATATATATATATATATATATGTACTAGCAGAACCCGACATAAATTGTCCTGCCAAAATAACGCATTGTAGAAAATTACATATCGCGAATATATTCTCCATATTACAATATATGTGCATACTGATTTTCGTGGATATCGTTTGAACGGTATATAAGATGAAATGTTACAGCACCATTTGGTGACAAGTAATAATAAAGTGGATAGTGCCAACAAAGGAGACAAAGGAGATACAACAAAGGAGATAGCACAAAAGATTCTCCATGTTTTTGTCAAACACACACAAAAACATTTCCTCAAAAATTGGTCAAGACGCTTAGGAGGAGTTCAGTGACAAACACAAGCGCAGAAGAATTATATAGATTGCAACGCTACCTATCGGGTCCAATTGTAAATCTAAACCATCCAGGGACCCACTTAAACACACACACAAAATTTCGCCAAAATCGGTCCTGCCGTTTAGGAGGAGTTCAGTGACAAATATATGTACAGAAAAATTGTACATATAAAGATAGAGAGAGGGTGCCCAGTAGATCTACCTCCCCGTGGTGCACTTGGCAACACTTTTAGTGGCTAAAAGATCTGCAACTTGGCATTATGTCTTCCTCCCCCTCACTTTGATACTCTTCAAGTGCTACAGTGGAATGCCGGTGGACTGTCTCAATCCAAGCTCTCAGAGCTTTTGCTGACTCTGTGTGAGACGGATATTGATGTCTTTACTATTATGGAGGCTATTTTGACAACTGACTGCCTGCGAAACCATCTTTACAGACTCAAAATTGTTCCTTCCCGATATGCAGCTCTGGAGAGGCCATGAACTCCACGCATCTACTTCACTATCCTGCTCTGAGCAAGACTTTTCTCGCCGAGCGATATTGGGAGGCAGGAGATATGTTAGATTAATGAACTCTGTTGCAGCATGTTTTGTTGTTTTCTCTGCTCTTTTTTTCCGTTGTTCTTTTTATTACTGTAACTGTTCATAATCTGCCATTGGAAATAATAGAAAAAAAGATAGAGAGAAAGTTCACAAGGCGGTTAACTTAAATTAATTGTCACAGTTAATATTTTGTGCATTGAATGTCACATAAAGTCAAATACACAAAATCGTTTTAGATTAAACATTATTCAATCTCTTTACAAATTAATATTCTACTGCTTAATTTTTTATATTGTTGGCATACATTTATAATGAAACAAGAAAACATTTAATTATGCAATGTAAAATTTATTAAGTTCAGTTACAATCGTTGCATATTAAATAATATTTGATACAAAGTCCATTGGTTTTTTTCTTGTATGTAGCAGGAAATGCATATATTCAGAGTTTTCAAAATCTATATTCAGTGCAAAAATTAACAAATGCTTTAACAAAAACTACCAAATAAATTTATTCGATGTATTCCTTTTGAAAGTATTTCTTTTTCTGCAGAAATCCGGTTTCATCAACTTTTCCATCTATAGAAAGAAGAATTATAAAACCTAAATTTATACATCTTATAAATGATCAACATCAATAATTATAGCATTGTAATAAATTATTCAACTGAAAATTATTAACTGGAAGAGATTAACATTGGTTTGTCGTTCTACGGTCATCTTGTGCACACGTTAGGCTAAACAGACCGGGACCTACAGTTTAATGTGGATTCTGAACCACTACAAACATCCATGGCACCACCAAGAGATTAACATTGAACGAGACATATGGAGAACTGTTGTGTTGGAGGCTCAAGCTTGTACGAAGCTGTAATGCCAATAAAGATTGGTTTGTTTGTCGCTCTACGGTCATCTTATGCACACTTTAGGCTAAACTGACCGGGACCTTCAGTTTAACGTGGATTCCGAACCACTGCAAACATTCATGCTACCACCAGGAAACGAACCTAAGGCCTGTGGTACCAAAGGTCAGAGTGCTAGCCAATTGGCCATCAGGCCGCACGACTTTTAGGACAAATATGGGAAGTTTGGTTAGGATTGGTTTGTCGCTCTACTGTCATTTCGTGCACGCTTTCCTGCACGCATTTTCGTGCACGCATGGCACCGCCGGGACTTGAACCCGAAGCCCGTGGTACCGAGCACCAGCCACTCGGCCATTCAAGCCCCACGACAATAAAGGAGAAGCAGAAGAAATTATTGGTTATTCTTTTTAAATATACTTGCATTCAAATACCATATAGTCGGGAATATAAGCCGATCCATGTATAAGCCGAGAGTGTGTTCTTATTAAAAAATGTAAATGAAGTTCAAAACCCATATATATATATATATGTACAGAAATGAAAATAATCTCTATAACGTTCATTATTCATAATATTCTGTTATTATCTATTATTAGTATTGTATACCTTTGGGAGAAAAATTTTACCAACATCAGATTTTATCGTTTTGGTGACAATTCAACAAACCAGCAATATAAACAATTTCGAAAATAAGATAACTCATTTTTATAGAACGAATAACTTTTTTAAATAAAAATTAATAATTAATATATATAAATTAAAATGTTTTTAAATTATATTCTATTAATGTTTTTTTCTTTCTAATGAAGCTGGCCAACACTTAGACAGCTTCGTCTTGAATGACAAGGTAAGCGCGGCACAGACGGTACTCACTTTGCATTACCCAGGGGGTGCGTGTAACTTGAAGATAAGCCACGGACGTGGAGTAACAATGCCCCGCAAGCTCTACGATCATATTAGACCGGACCTACGGTTTAGAGTGAATTCCGAACCACTACAAACATCCATGGCACCGTCGGGACTCGAACCCGAAACCAGTGATACCGAGCGCCAGAGCGCTAGCCACTCGGCCATTCAGGCCATGTTATCATATTAATGTATGAACTTATATTAAATTTGAAAAGTAAAAGCAATTTTAGCATAATATCATCGTATGGTTGAATCAAAACTACACACCTGTTGTTTCTTAACTATGTGAACTGTCAGAATTCTCATTTGAACCGGAATTCTCATTGGAACCGGATATTTCATTTGAACCAGAGTTCTCCGCTGAGTGGGACAAGCAGGTATCTTGACACTGTTCCAGGCTCTTGAAGTTATTTGCGTTGCCATGGCAACCTCCATAAATGAAGACTCTGCAGTTCCTCCATTTGACGTCATAATAGTAACGGCGGAGGTTGGCTCTACATGTTCCAGTCACTGGTTGCAAACCGCAGCTGCACTCGTCATATCCAGCTGTAATATATATATTTTTTATTTCCAATGGCAAGCTACAATAAGTAATAAAAGAAAAAAAGAAAAGAACACAAAGAACATGAAAACAACAACGAGAATCGAAAGAAATCACATAGGGACATGTTTAGCCCATAAGGGCCCTAGCCTCCCAGTAACGACCCTACACAGTAGAAGAAACAAGTGCAGGTCATACAGGAAGGTGAGAATGAATCCATGTCCTCTCCAAGACTGCAGAGCATGCATTTTGGGCTTGCAAATATTTTCATACGAAAAAAAGAGGATTGGCCATACAATCATGGCCCATCAGGAGTTTGAAAAGGGCAACAGCTTTAAACCTGGGCTGATCAGGGATGTTTAGAATAAAGTTAAACCAGGTTTTAGATGAGTTGCCTTCAAGTAGATTATCAGATAGAGTGTTCCGAAAAAGTCTCGATCATCAGTTTCATCGAGTGAAAAGAGATGTCTGTGATATAAAGCATAGTAAATATAAATGTTGCGTTTTTAAATACCAGTCATTTTGTCCTGATGTCATTTGCCTCTAAAATTGCAGATATGCAGCTAATTACCCAGGATGCCCCACAGAAATCGGCTTTTTTATAATGCACCTCGCATGATGAATTGAAATTTTAAACAAACAACTTCAATGGTGGTATTTTGAACCTTCTTCTTTTCCCTCCTTCTGAACTGATCATTTAGGAGGAGAGGGTGATACCTTCATCAACGTACTACTATTAACTCAACGTATTGCAGTTGGAATTTGGAACGATCACTTTCTGCAGTGGCCTTTGAGGATTCGTAACTTTTTCAACTCTTCCTACTTAACGATGACCGTCCACCTAGTGCCACCACAATTTGGAACGACTACCTTCGGTGGGGGCATTTGGAGTTTTGTACCATCTACTCCTCCGCTTGCTAAACGAATGACATTCCACCTTGTGCCACTGCAATTTGGAATGACCACTTTCTGTGGTGGCATTTGTACTTTTGCGCTTTCTTTCTCTCCTCCTGCTGTCCAGTAATCAACATCTGCTATGTTGTATACATAATGTTCCGGGGAGAGGGGATTTTGTGGCTCACTGACGTTCCACCGTCAATTTTCTAACTGTTAGGGGGTTCATATTTCTAGATACGGGGTTAGGTGTGGTGAAAGTAAAAGGAATAAATTCAGCGGAAAATAGAATTTGTAAAAGCCAAATTTTTACATAATTTATAGAACGTTAATAATGAAGATTCTTCATGAAAGATTGCACAGCAGAAAATAATTTCAAGTAAAAAATATTCAATTGCATGCGGCATATTTTCATTTCATTTTGTCTGATTTTTTTTTATTTTTAGCATAACGAATATTGATTTATCACATAAAAATGCTTTACACGCTGTTTTCCAACAGATCGTCCGCCCTGACTGTATACTGCTAGAGCATGCAGACATACAAATGATTTGCAAAAATTGAAAGAGAGGAGGAGTAGTAATTTGATAACTTGCCTAAAAAAGCTTGCCTTCCCACATGTTCACTATTTTAATTCAGTTGATCATATAACGTAAGAACCTTAAGATTTGTGAATATATAATGCGTAGATTGTAACAATGATTACGAAAGGAAAGGGATAAAAATAAGATTAAGAAAAATTTCATTGAGGGCATAAAAATTTTGCCTTAACGAAGGTTGTATAGTAGAAACACTAATCCTCAGTATTGATAGGATCAGCCCTACATACTTAATATTTTAATTCAATTGATAACAAATCATAAGAACCCTAAGATTTATGAATATATAATGTTGTTGCGTAGATGTGTTAAAGAAAGAGGAAACTATAAAAATAAACCTGTATTAAGAAAATTATGATCGTGAAAGTAAACATTTGGCTAAGAGAAGTTGGTACAGTGGAAATACATCCTAAGTATTGGATGGGATCACTCCTACACTAAACTGATTATGTAATGTAAGAATCTTAAGATTTATGAATATATAATGTTAATGCTTAGATATATAACATTAATTACAAAAGGAAGGGAAAATTATAAAAAATAAACCTTTATTAAGAAACTTGTGATTGAGAACGGGAAAATTTGGCTAAGCGAAGGTGGTACAGCAAGAAACACTGATCCTCAGTATTGGATATAATCAGTCCTAAATTCCAAATATTTAAATTCAATTGATCATGTAACGTAAGAACTTTAAGATTTGTGATTGTAGAACGTTGATGCGTAGATGTGTAACATTAATCACGAAAAGAAGGTGTAAAAATAAGCCTTTATTAAGAAACTTGTGATTGAGAACGTGAAATTTCGCCTAAGCGACGGTTGTACAGTGGAAACACTGATCATCTGTATTTTATAGGATCACTCCTACATGCGCATTATTTTAACTCAATTGATCATGTAACGTAAAAATTTTTAACATTTATGAATATATAATGTGTAGATGTGTAACAATGATTATAGAATGAAATGAAAGTGACAAAAAATAAGACTTTATTAAGATGAATGTGATTAAAGACATGAAACTTTGACTAGTTGAAGGTGGTGCAGTGGAGACACTGAATCATTTGATAGAATCATTTCTACATGCACAATATTTTTAATTCAAAAGATCATATAACGTAACAACCTTAAGATTTATAAATACATAATGCGTAGATGTGTAGCAATGATTACGAAGGAAGGGAAAGGTATGAAAAATAAGACTTTATTAAGATAATTGTTATTAAAGACATGAAACTCCCTAAGCGAAATTAGTACAGTGGAAACATTGATCCTCAGTATTGATAAGATCACTCCTACATGCGAAATATTTTAATTCATTTGATCATGTAATGTAAGAACCTTAAGATTTATGAATATATAAGGCGTATATGATAAAAAATGATTACGAAAGGAATAAAAAATAAGACTTCATGAAACTAATTTTGCCTAGGCGAAGGTTGTATAGTAGAAAACTGATCTTCAGTATTGAACAACACTCCTACATGCACACTATTTTAATTCAATTGATCATATAACGTAAGAACCATCAGATTTATGAATATATTATGCGTAGATATAGCTATGCTTATATAATTATTATGCAATTTTGTAATTATGTTTATATAATGATTACAAAAAGAAAAGAAAGGAATACAAATCAGATTTTATTAAGAGAATTGTGATTGCGGACATGAAATTTTGCTTAAGCGACGGTTGTACAGCGGAAACATTGATCCTCAGTATTGACAGGTTCACTCCTACATACACACTACTTTAATTCAATTGATCATATAACGTAAGAACCTTAAGATTTGTGAATATATAATACGTAGATGTGTAGCAATGATTACGAAGGGAAGGGAAAGGGTAAAAAAATAAAAATTTATTAAGAGAACTGTGACTGAGAACACGAAATTTTGCCTAAATGAAGGTGGTACAATGGGGAAACATTGATCCTCAGTGTGTGAATATATAATGGATGAGATTTATGGATATATAATGGATATTGGATAGGATCACTCCTACATGCTCAATATTTTAATTCAATTGATTATAGAAGGCAAGAACTTTAAGATTTGTGAATATATAATGGATAGGATTTATGGGTATATAAATGATATTGGATAGGATCACTCCTACTTGTGCAATATTTTAACTCAATTAATACATTAATAAACAGAATACTCAAAAAAAAGTGTAAGAAAAATACGTTATGACATTTAAATAAGGTTTGAAAGTAGTATTTACCTGATAAGCCAATGAGAAGAGCTGAAATAAGAAATACACAAATAAATGTATTTAAACGCAGCATTCTTCGATATTAATAATGAGCAACGTAAAATATTTGAACTTTCAATCACCAAATATCACTCTTTCCTTAAAGTCTGGAATATATTTGTTCGGATGGTGACCTACTTTTATATAGAACGAATTTGTATCTGTTTTGGATTTACTGCGATGACTATAATAATTTTTTTGTGTCACCATTTAATTGGGTTGCGTACTTATTTCGTCCTTCGCTCGGTAAACAATTAATTTTGTTTCTCTCGATGTTTTCAAAAAATAATATAAAAAAAACATTATTATTTTCAAGGTCATTATCAATAAAAAGAATCAATTTTTATCTTAATAAAAGTAAATAACCATGGAGGATTGTCACACATCCATCTAAAATCTTTCTTGAGTGTTCTTAATGTAATTGTTTAGACAGTTATTTCTCTAAAAATATGACACAGCATAAAATCTGTCAAACCTTTAAAAGTAAATAAAAGGTTTCATTCAAATGTAAGCAAACAAAAGTAGGAAGTAAAATTTTTAACAATAGAAATCAAGGCGTGCTCTATTAAGTTACACGTTTACTTCACGCACCTCATTTTTAAAATATGACTACGAGGAATTTATCATGTGTTTTGCACTTTGTCATTTAACATAAATACAATGTCTGGCATATGTAAACTATCTTGTCAACTGAAAATTCTCCATGAAATCTTTATAAACACAAATAAGAAGAAAAAAATTGTTGTAAAAAATATGAAATTTACCATATTGATTTTGAGGTGCTTTTAAGGCTAATATCTGATGACGTAAATCTCTTAATTTAATCTCTGACGGCCAAGTGTCTTAATTTAATCTCTGATGGCCAAGTGTCTTAATTTCTGCTGGCTAAGACTCTTAATTTCTGATAGCTAAATCTCTTAATTTAATCTCTGATGGCTGTCTCTTAATTTAATCTCTGATTGCATAAGTCTCTTAATTTAATCTCTGATGGCTAAGTGTCTTAATTTAATCTCTGATGACGTAAGTCTCTTAATTTAATCTTTGATGATGTAAGTCTCTTAATTTAATCTCTGATTGCCAAGTCTCTTAATTTCTGATGGCTAAGTCTCTCTAATTTCTGATAGCTAAATCTCTTAATTTAATCTCTGATGGCTAAGTCTCTTAATTTAATCTCTCTGATGGCCAAGTCTCTTAATTTCTGCTGGCTAAGTCTCATGATTTCTGATAGCTAAATCTCTTAGTTTAATCTCTGATGGCTGTCTCTTAATCTCTGATGGTTAAGTCTCTTAATTTAATCTTTGATGATGTAAGTCCCTTAATTTAATCTCTGATGACATAAGTCTCTTAATTTAATCTCTTATGGTAAGTCTCTTAATTTAATTTCTGATGACGTAAGTTTCTTAATTTAATCTCTGATGGCGTAAATCACTTAATTTAATCTCTGATGGCGTAAATCTCTTAATTTAATCTCTGATGGCGTACGTCTGAATAGACGTAACAGAAATTGAATGATAAACAATTAACTGTTGCTTTTGTACATCGAGGAATCCGCTCACTGAATAGATGGTTTGGTTTGATTTGTCGCTCAACGGTCATCTTGTGCACACTAGGGCTAAACAGACCGGGACCTAAAGTCACTGAATCGATTAGTCACTGCTTTCTGGGAAGACTTTTAGAGGTAACTAGGACCCTCAACTAGAGGCCTTAAACTAGCTGCAGTGGTGTTCCCAAGGAATATACGAAAACTTCTACTGATGAGCTATAAAATAAGCAAGGAATATTTGGTGCAAAAATAATGATAATATACCAGACCGGATTATACAAAGATTGAATACCGGAAATCACAACTTCTCTTCTCTTAAATTAAGGAGATCTAAAAAGTTGTTATTGTTGTTCTAATTCAACTGGTAATACAGAGAAAATTAAATCGTATTATACCATCGAACAAGGGCTGCACCACTGTTACTCATTTCAGCACTACTCAGGGGCACGTGTAGCATGAAGATATTCTACGGACTTGAGTAAAACTATTCCCACAATGCTCTACGATCCTATTAGACCGGGACCTACAGTTTAAAGTGGATTCCGAACCACTACAAACATCCCATGGCACCACCAAAACTCGAACTCAAAACCTGTGGTACCGAGCGTCAGTCACTCGCCATCAGGTCCTTGAGATGTAAACTAACAACATGGAAACCCCCTCTTTTTCCCCTATGAACAAGTTGTGGATATACAAAAATACCCGTTTGAATGATGCAGTTCCTAAAGTAAAAAGCATTACCAAAGTTAATTTTTATAGATCTTGCCAAGAATTTCCAGCTTATGCTCACCAGCGGAGCACATTGCCACTCAGCCACGAGTCGGGCTGTGAAAAATGTGATGAATAAAATGATTTTTTTTTTATTTATCGATTTTTTTTTCAATATTCTTCACCATTAAAAGATTTTTTCACAAAGATGCTTTGAGGCATATTTGAGTACATTTTCCTTCTAATGCAGCTGGCAAACACTTAAACAGCTTGGTCTTGATGCCTTAAGGCAAGCGCTGCACAGGCGTTATTCCTTTGCATTACCCAGGGGGCGCGTGTAACATGAAGATAAGCCACGGACGCGGAAGTAACAATACCCCTGCAACTCTCTACGATCCTATTAGACCGGGGACCTACAGTTTTAAAGTGGAATCCGAACCACAACAGACATCCATGGCACCGCCGGAACTCGAACGTGAAACCTGTGTACCGAGCACCAGAGCGCTAACCACTCGGCCATTCAGGCCCATTTAAATTCGATGTTATTCCTTTGCACTACCCAGGAGGTGTGGTAACTTAAAAAGATAAGCGACGGACGCTTAGTAACAATGCTCCCGCAACGTTAAACTATCCTATTAGACCGGGACCTAAGGTTTTAAGTGGATTCCGAACCACTACTTTTTCTAATATTCACCATTAAAAGATTTGTTCACAAAGAGATGTACAAAAATTGCGCATTTCAATTATTATTGTTTGAATGCATTATTAATTATCAAATATGGAACTTGAATATATGTTTTACAAAAAGAGCATGTTTTGGGCATTAAATATCATTGAGATTACAAATTAGTTACATAGGGATTAGTGAATTCACACTTGCGCGTTATTGACAAAGTTCTGATCTAGTACACAACAAATTAGAAAATACTCAATAAAATATTTTTCTAATATTTAAATTTTACTTTTTTTTATTAAACTAAAAATTGAATCATGCTTTCTGTTTGAATATTTCCTCAAAATCTAATCAAGCTGTCAAAAACATTGCCAGTAATGCACAATAATGAAGCAGTCCGTGCATCCTTGGTCTACATTAAAATAGACAGATTCATTTTCTTCTTCTTCATTCTAGTATTATAACTACTTTCTTGTATGTTGCTTTAATACACAATTAAGGTATCCTTTTCTTTTGATTTATTGCTTTCTAATGCAGTTGGCAAACACTTAGACAGCTTGGTCATGGATGCCTTAAGGCAAGCGCTGCGCAGACGTTACTCACTTTGCATTACCCAGGAGGCGCGTGTAACTTGAAGATAAGCCACGGACGCGGAGTAACAATGCCCCCGCAACGATCTACGATCCTAATGGACCGGGACCTGCGGTTTAAAGTGGATTTCGAACCACTACAAACATCCATGGCCCCGCCGGGACTCGAATCGAAACCTGTGGTACCGAGCGCCAAAGCGCTAGCCACTCGGCCATTCAGGCCCCTCTTTTGATTTATAGTTTTCACTTTTTTTCAAATTGCTTTATTTTGGTATTAATCTTATCATTCTGAAAAACATGTAAACTTTTTCCCGCTTTTTCTTTCAAATTTGCGTTCTATCTGGGGCCTGATGGCCAGTGGCTAGCACTCTGACGTTCGGTACCACAGCTCGATACAGGATGGTGCCAAGGATGTTTGGTAGTGGTTCGGAATCCACTTTAAACCGTAGTGTCTCAGGTCTAATAAGATAGTGGAGCGTTATGGGGGTAGTGTTACTCACTTCCGTAGCATACCTTCATACTACACTGCTAAATGAGTAACAGCGGTGCAGCCCTTGCTTATGGCATAAAGATTAATTGTATCTGTATTGTATCTAAAAATTTTGTAAACGCGACTTTAACTCTTATATAACTGAAATGTACGTTTTTAAGCAATTACATTTAAATGTTTGAATATTACGTCTTAATATTTATAAAAGAGCCTGAATGGCCGAGTGGCCAGCTCTCTGGCGTTCGGTACGACAGGGTTTCAGGTTCGAGTCCCGGCGGTGCCAGGGATGTTTGTAGTGGTTCGGAATCCACTTTAAACCGTAGGTCCCGCTCCTAATAGGATCGTAGAGCAATGCGGGGGCATTGTTACCTCCGTGTCCGGGGCTTATCTTCAAGTTACACGCGCCCCTGGGTAATGAAAAGTGAGTAACGTCAGTGCAGCGCTTGCCTTAAGGCATGAAAGACCAAGCTATTTAAGTGTTTGCCAGCTGCATTAGAACAACATATTTATAAAATAGAAAATTAGAATACCATAATTTGTTTAATTAATGAATAAATATGTGAGTTAAATTAGAATAAATACCAATAATAGAGCAATAAATAAATTTTTATTTGAATACAGAAATTTTTATTTAATTAAAACGTTAAAATAAATAATTTTATAAGAAAATATTGCAAATTCTTCTGAAATATTTTTGCCTCCAATATATAGAATATAGAATTTCATACAGGATCAGATTCTGTAAAACAGATAAAACATTTTATTAATTTACATCTAATATGAATATAATTAAAAGGTATTAGGCATAGTTCAATATTTTACTAAAAAAATCTTCATATAGTATTAATTAACATAAAGGAAAAGAATATTAATATGAAGAAATATCATGTGATTATTAGAAATATTGATAAAAAAAAAATATTGAAGATACAAATTTTTAAAATAGCAAATTACTGAAATGAGTTATTATTTATTGAAGTTGAATAAATAAATATTTTTCAATGAATTCCTTTAGATTATGGCTGAGGTACTATGATAATTAACTGACTAATATTGGGAATGTTTTAATGCTGTATCCCAAATGTTAGGAAACTAAATCATAGCATATAAAAAAACATCATAATTTTTCAAAACTCTACAACTAGCAAAGAAATAAGAAAAACGAAGTCAGTATTATAAATAACTTATAAATATCTCCAAATTTCTGAAAGCAATATTTATCTGAAAAAGCCACAGGGAGAAAGAGGAAGAGGACGACCCAAGTTGCAATGGATAGACGCAGTTGAAAAAAACTTTGCTGTGCTAAAGGTTAAGAATTGAGGACCGTTGTCGTCCAGAGGAATGGATGGAAATCTCTTCAAATCGCTTTGACCCATTTTGAGCTGTGGTGGTATTGATAATGATGATGATGAGTATTTATCTGAACTCTTTCACAAACTAGCGGTTCGAGTTATTACTGGGTCTCGATTTGGGTTCGGATTTTTAATGAGCATTTTATTTTTATTTCCAACTACTCCCTCTTGATCGTGAAGTTATGAGTTTATGAGCATGATGTTGGGAAATCAAGTCACATAACCACAATACAATAACAACAACAATACAAAAAATAGTACAAAATAAAATTCAACAACAGCATAAAATGTGTCACCCATACCCTTGACATCCTTGCAACCAGAGTGGTTAAAAGTCGCTGGCATTCATGTGTAACGTGGGACATAATAATAACGGGGCACGGGTCTTTTGCATCCCTCTATCCTTGGTATACCACAATCATGAAATCTGTATCACATAATTTGCATATGAATCTACTACGTTAATCTGAATGTCCCGATCTTATTAGTCCAGAGTGTGCAAAAAATGACCGTAGAGTGACAAATCAAACCATATCTGTAAACTAATTCGGAATTTTTAGTGAGCATTTTATTCAATTCCTTCTATTAGCTCATACTCTCCCTATATATATCTTGCTCAAATTTTCAATCGTTCATAAAATACTTTTTATTCATCCATTCAAGTTCAAACACATTTTTTCGAACTTGTAGTGGATGACACTTGATGTTAATGCAGTTTTTTCAAATATTAATTTATTAATTAAATTTAATAAATTAATTTTAGTTTTTTAGATTTAAGTTGCATATATCTACCAATAGATGGCGCCAGATAAACTTAAAAAAATGAATGAAAATTATTTATAAAGGACTTTCTGCAATAGAGTGAAAATAAAAGTAGGAATTGACTTTCAATTTTTTTTTTTTTTTTTTTACATTACTTGTTTTTATTTCCAAACTACTCCCACTTCACCATGAAGTTGTGAGTTTATGGGCATGATCTGGTGAGGTCGGGCAATCAAGTGATGCAACAAATGCAACCAACCATAATGTCAAACATACAAATACAACCAACCAAAATGCAACAAACAAAAATAATACAAAAATAGAACAAAAATAAAATTATGGAACAGCATGAAACCCATACCTTTAACTACTCTTGCATTTCTTCTCGCATTCTTTATTTGGTGGAGAAAACCTTGACGTCCTTGCAACCAGAGCAGTTAAGTCGCTGGCATTCGTGTGTAACGTGGACATAATAATAACGGGGCACGGGTCTTTTGCATCCCTCCATCCTTGGTATACCACAATCATGAAATCTGTATCACGTAATTTGCATCTGAATCTACTACGCTAATCAGTATGTCCCGATCTTATTAGTCCAGAGTGTGCAAAAAAAAAATGACCGTAGAGTGACAAATCAAACCATATCCATAAACTAGCTGTTCAAGTTATTACTGGGTCTCTATTTGGGTTCGGATTTTTAATGAGCATTTTATTTTTATTTCCAACTACCCCACTTCACCATAAAGTGTTGTTGTTGTTGTTGCTTATCCCCTTGATTTAGAATCCTAAACCAAGTCCAGTAGATCATGCTGCAGCAATAGATCGTAAACGGTCCTCCCTCATTCAACAGTTGCCTCACAGAGGCACCAATACAATCGATGAGATGAGAGGGAGACGCGATGGTCGAATAATGACAAAGGGTATTCACCATAAAGGTTTGAGTTTATGGACATGATCTGGTGATGTTGGGCAATCAAGTGAGTGACATAACGCAACAAATGCAAGCGACCAAAATGCCGAACAACAACCATACAAATGCAACCAACCAAAATGCCAAACAACAACCATACAAATGCAAGCAACCAAAATGCCAAACAACAACCATACAAATGCAAGCAGCCAAAATGCCAAACAACAACCATACAAATGCAAGCAACCAAAATGCCAAACAACAACCCTACAAATACAACCAACCAAATTGCAACAACAAAAATAATAAAAAAATTGTACAAAATAAAATTATGAAACAGCATCAAATGTGCGACCCATACCTTTAACTACTCTTGCATTTCCTCTCGCATTCTTCAATGGTGGAGAATCCCTTGACGTGGTTGCAATCAATGTAGTTAAGTCGCTGGCATTCTTGTGTAGCGTGGTCATAATAGTAACGGGGCACACGTGTTGACTTGCATGTCCTTATGCTTAGCCTACCACACTCACTGTCCTTTCGACCTGCAGAAAAAGGAAACGGACATCAATAAAGTCATTCAAATAGGGGAAAAAAAAGAAACCTCCTAAAAAGTAGTAAAACAAACATATTTCTGCAGATATTAAATTTTGTCTAAAACAATTTATTTCAATTTGAATCTGAAAAAAAATACGATAATTTGTCATATTTTAGAAACAATGACTTAATTCATGCAAAAATCAGCCTTTGCATAAACTTTTTGATGAATCTCTTGCATGCATTGCTTTATATATATATAATTCTTCTAAACGCGTGTTTGTCACTGAACTCCTCCTAAACGGCTGGACCGATTTTGATGAAATTTTTGTGTGTGTTTGAGTGAGTCCCTGGATGGTTTAGATTCACATTTGGACATGTTAGGTGGCGCTGCAATCGGGTTCTTTAATAATATAATATTATAATATTATATAAGTGTTTAAAAATAATTAAACGGCCTAACCGATTTTGATGAAATTTTTTGTATGTGTTTGAGTGGGTCCCTGAAGTTTAGATTCCCAGTTGGACCCTTGGTGTTCAATCAGGTTCTTCAATGACAAACACACGTACAGAACTCCTCCTAAACGGCCTAACCGATTTTGATGAAATTTTTGTATGTGTTTGAGTGGGTCTCTGAATGGTTTAGATTCACAATTGGACCTGTTAGGTGGTGTTGCAAATGGGTTCTCCAGTACAGTAGACTTACAGAATTCCTCTAAAATGGCTTGACCGATTTGGATGAAATTTTTGTGTGTTTTTGACGAAACATAGAGAATGTTTTTATGCTATCAACTTTGTTGTAAGTCGCCACCAGATGGTGTTGCAGTCTATCAACTTCTATACCTTTCAACCAATGTGTGAAAATGGGTAACAATATGTATTCGAGTAAGAAAAATAGGTTCGCGTTATTCACTTTGTTGTTACATGCCGCCAGAAGGTGCTGCAGCATTTCATCTTATAGACCGTTCAAACGATATCCATGAAAATTAATATGCACATATATTGGAACACGGAGAATATATTCGCGATATGTAATTTTCTACAATGCATCTTTTGTCAGGACAACGTATGCCAGGTTCTGCTAGTATATATATCACGAATTGCATTTACATACAAGGGGATTCTTTAACTCTATTTACGTAGAGGATGTTATAATTAAGAAGCACTAAACCTTAATATATTAATTAATAGTCGTTAAGTATTAAAATTGTTATTTTTATTCCGAATTGATAATTTTCTATGATTAATTTTACTTATTGGGAGGAATAGCAATCCTTAGTGACTATTTTTAACCGCTTCACTGATTATCCCGAGTTATCTCGGGTTCGTATAAATTGCAATTTTACACGAACGGTGCAATTATATTAGGTTCGTATGTATTGCATTTATAAATGGATTATTTCTTATAAATATTTTGATGATGAATTGATTGACACCATTACAAACGAAAAAAAATCGATATCCCGAAAAAACTCGGGTGTAACAGAATTTGTCAGTAGCAATTGTTTTATCACGTTTTTACTCGGCTTGAAGCAAAATATTCTGCTTTGATTGGCAGCTTGTCAAGCTTTGCTGAAGGATAGCGGGACAGGACTTGTATTTTGCTCTACTGTAAACGGCTGTTGGATAAATAAGGATAGTTACGTTGGAATACGAATAAAAACAGGATATTTGCTCACGAAAGCAAAACCGATGCTGATAATTAGAATAGCAATCCTTAGTGGATATTTTGAACCACTTCCTGATTGTCCCGAATTATCTCGGATTCGTATACATTGAAATTTTATATGAACAGTGTAATTATATCAGGTATCGAAAAAAACTCGGGTGTAGCAGAATTTGTCAATATCAATTGTTTTATCACGTTTTTACTCGGCATGAAGAAAAATATTCTGCTTTGATTGGCAGCTTGCCAAGCTTTTTTGCTGAAGGATAGCGGGACAGGACATGTATTTTGCTCTACTGTAACGGCTGTTGGATAAATAAGGATAGTTACGTTGAATTTGCACCAAGAAAAAGATGGAAAAATTATAAGATTTACGTCCATTAATTGGCTTTGGATTTGTGGGATTCCTACATTTTGTAACATAAACCAGGAGGAATTAAGAATGGAACTTGTTGATAACTAATTGCAGAAAATCTTTATGACATCGGTTTTTGCCGCATTTTCATGATGAACCAGGATTAGTTTTTGACCAATCTGGCTAACATTAAGCATTTTTCAAATGTCATTTCCTATATTGAGAAAAAAATCAAATCCAATGATACAATGTGTCCTATAGTCCCTAGAAAAGAGTCCTGGGTAAGTGACTGGAGAGATACCAGTGTACAGAATGTCTGGTATCACTTTGTGTAGACCCCTTATCGTACAGAGACTGACATTTAACTTTTTTCATTTGCTTGATGTAACTCGGGATAGTAAAGTAATGATAAAACTAAATGCTTTCACACATGCAAAAAAAAAATTATAAATTCAACTTAAAACCTGTATATTATATTTTGTTTCAGTTCTTTATATTTAATAATGGAATAAAAATGATGATTGTTAGCAAATTTTTTCCAAAAATTCCTAAGTGATGCTGTTAAACTAATTTTTATTTTTAAAGATGTCTTTAGCACAGATAGACATCTGCATATTTGCAGACCACATACAAATTTTGGTGTCAATCTGCTGACAGGTTTCAGTTGTAGGAAGTTCAAAATAAGGGAAGTTAAATTATAGTCATACTATATGCTGTCATCTGCCCTACTTTACAAAATTGACACTTCAACCTGAAGTCCTTTTTCAACGAAACTGCGTTATGAACAATGTAATTATTTTTTGACTCCCTGGCACATTTCAGCGTTAAGGAGTTACATGAGGAGTTAGGAGTCACAGCTACAGTTATTTAGTTATTGCCGTTCGCCGAACTTCAAAGGTGCTTTAACTATCAATGGCAGTTTTTGCTCATGCAACGCAATTTTTTTGTTCAGTCTCTTGTTTATCGAAATTGATTCCGTTTTCCCTAATCGTGATACATTTTCCCTACAGAAGTAGAATTAGGATTCATACACAAAATTAGTAATTTCGGAAATAAGCTCAGTAATCATACATTTTCCCCAAGTTTGATAAAACATGTGCTTTCGTCATTGGCTAGAACACCGTGGCGTCCCCCCCAAAAAAAAAAAGAACAACAACATCGAAGCTGTAAAATAACAAATTATTTATTATTTACTATTTATTCAATTCCTACTATTAGTTCACACTCTCCCTATATATATATATTCGTCAAATTTTCAATCGTTAATAACCTGGCGCCATCTATTGGTAGATACATGCAACTTAAATCTAAAAAAAAACTTAAATTATTTAATTAAATTTAATGAATGAATTAATATTTGAAAAACTGCATTAACATCAAGTGTCATCCACTACAAGTTCAAAAAAATGTATTTGAACTTAAGTGGATGAATAAAAAAGTATTTATGAACGATTGAAAATTTGAACAAGATATATATAGGAGAGTGTCAGCTAATAGAAGGAATTGAAGAAAAAAAGAGGTGTTAAATTAAGAGAGAAAGGAAGAAAACACGTAAAATGAAATACTGAGATCCTTTTAATTGTTATTTTTCAACTCCTTCTATTAGCTCACACTCTCCCTATATATATCTAGTTCAAATTTTCAATCTTTCATAAAATACTTTTTATTCATCCACTCAAGTTCAAATACATTTTTTTTTTTTTTTTTAATTTGTAGTGGATGACACTTGATGTTAATACAGTTTTTTTCAAATATTAATTCAATAATTTATTAATTTTAAGGTTTTTTTTTTAGATTTAAGTTGCATGTATCTACCAATAGATGGCGGTAGATGTAAGAGAACTTTTCTAACTTAAAAAAATGAATGAAAATTATTTATAAAGGACTTTCTGCAATAGAGTGAAAAAAGTAGGAATTGACTTTAAAAACTTTTTTTATATATTACTTGTTATGATATTATTTAAAGCAGATTAACCTCCTCGCGCAACACGTATATATATTATTTCAAAAATTTTTTAAGCAAATACTGATTTCCATATGATTTTATTCGTATTTTAAAACTGGTATTAAATATATGTTGCTAAATATAACAATCGGCCAATATCAAGTTACGTGTTCTATAATTTACTTTGACTTGTCTGGCTTCCAAAATATAAACAAATTACTGTTTCAATATCCTCAAAATAGTTTCCAAGGATTAGTTTATGTTTATAAAAGTTAATTTAATCATCTCTTAATACACTCAAGAGCCAAAACATTATGACCACCTGTCAATAACGAGTTGGCCCAACTTTGGCGCGCAACACAGCTTCAACCCGCCTTGGCATGGATTAATACCACCACTTAATACCAGTTAAATACCACTTCCACCTGATCACGTGCCTTCCACGTCCTCCAGGCGAATTCATTGCAAAATGTAGGGGTGGTCATAATGTTTTGGCTCTTGAGTGTACATATTTCTGTCTGAATTGGGTAGTGCTTCTTGTGAGCGTTTGAACAATTGCTTCTTCATAAAGTTCTAGAGTTGTTAAATTATGTTATATTCCTGTTGCTATTGAATTTGACAGTTCTTGTGGGGTTTCTGTAATTTTTCGACTTCGCCAAGTCTCTTTTCTGCGCCAAATGGAATCGCCAAAACCGCAATATTTTGCCCCAGCAGCGGTCATATTGTTTGTTTAGAAGGGGACTTGGCAAAAACAGCAAGGAAAAGAAAATTGCAAAATAAACAAACGGCACCCTAAAGTGCAGAACTACCATTCTTGCAGTATTCTGAGCCATTGCTTCATAAATTTCATGGATTTGGTATACACCCATGTGCATTTGACCATCAATGTTTACACATGATAAATTGAAATTCGTGAAAGGATATCAGTTTTTATGATTTTTTTTTTTATTATTTGGTGAACATTGGTGGGCCTCATGCTCCACTGATGAACGTATGACATTACCTTCCAATAGGACTTTTAGGAGTAATTTCTCCACATTAGAGTTCCTTATTTCTCACAGCACAACTTGACAACAGGTGAGAAGGACTTCACACAAGATACCGCAATTTTCATCGAGTCCCCTCGTTTCTGAAAGGACGTGTCAAGAATGTTGCCTGCGGATTCGTATCTGAGCTCTATTCCACACTAGCTGGCCACCTTTCCATAGGGCATTTTATTTTATCGATTATTTTAGAAGTATATAGTTGATTCTAATAAAGTCACTCGATTATGTGTGCATCACAAAATAGTGATATCTTTAAAGAATCATTTGCGTATCACATAAGAATGAATTTCTAAATTAAAACATAAATAAAGCAGTTTTAAGACATACTGTCGAAAGTTTGAGCCACTGCAATCTTAAAGGTATAAAATTAAGATCTTTAATTTTAAGGCTGCAGGCGGAACATTTTGTGGTGTAAGTACCGGACAAGAAATCCGTAACTGGTACGTCTATTGCCATTGCCCCAAAATTCATCGGGTGTCTAGCGCCCTGGAGCTCGGTGCCACAGGTTTCGGGTTCGAGTCCCGGCGGTGCCTTGGATGTTGTTACTTATCCCACTTGATAGACATCTAGACCAAGCCCACGAACCCGTATGGACTCATGGATGGAGGGAAGGAAGCATCTTCTGTTGATGGAGCACCCGTAGATAGAAGTCTGACTTCTGCTCCGTGATGCTCTACTGTCATATGAGACCAGGACCAACGCCATAAAGTGGATTCCGAACCACTACAAACATCCTTAGCACCGCCGGGACTCGAACCCGAAACCTGTCGTACCGAGCGCCAGAGAGCTAGCCACTCGATTATTCAGGCCGTAAATGGACCTGAATGGATGTTTTTAGCGGTTCGAAATCCAATTTAAGGCGTAGGTGCCGTCACGCAGCAGAAGTAAGACTTCTACCTACGGCTGCTCCATCAGAACAGAAACTGCTCCCCTCTTCCTTCCTTCCATGAGGGACACGACAACAACAACAAAAATTCATCTCAAGTTTTAAAAATTTCTCAAGTTAAGAACAAATTTATATTCAAATTTCATACTTACCGAAATGTGGCCAGTGAAATATATTCACTACGTGAGAAATCACATTCTTTCCCAAATCGGCAACCCTACTTTTGACATTTGAAATCCAATCTCCGATATGTGAAATCCGATCGATAATCCCGTCTCTGAACCATTGATTGACATCTCTGACATAGCTTCTGACATCTCTGAACAAACTTTCGATGCCATCTATGGGATGAAACACACTCCAGGCATTAGCCTGCATTACAACAGCTGCCAGAAAGACTGCACACACTAGCTTACCCATGTTTACGGTTGTGTACTCAGGTTCGATTCTGGGTTTCTTTTATACCGTTTCTGGCGACACATTTCCTAAAAACTACATGATGAGTTAAGGAAAAAGAGAAATCGAATACACATAAAAAAAAAAAAAAAAAACCTTATCTAATGTCTGCGCTGATTTGCAACTTAATGTGTTTAGACTGAACGTAAATTTGCTGATTTATTGATCTTTATTTTCCAACATAGCAGCAAAACTTTTATATTTGATGAAAAGCACATGTACATTTCTCGGTCATATTACTGTAACAACTGCATTATTTATTAACAATTTCAATAAACAAGCAAAATTTTTAAAAAGAAACGCACTTCTTTACTGATTGTTGTTGTTGGGTAATATCGTGGCACCGTTTGTAACAGGGGTGGCCCACCCGCTTTTCACTTTCTATATTTTCCCTGTCCGTGATATGTATCACACTTTTACAAAATATATTCATTTTATAATGGCCAAAATAGTGAAAACCAATGTATTAAAAAATACATTATGTGTGCATCCCTATATTAAACAAGTAATATAAAAAAAATTTTTAAAGTAAATTCCCTACTTTTTTTTTCACTCTATTGCAGAAAGTCCTTTATAAATAATTAGCATTCATTTTTTTTAAATTTATCTGGCGCCATCTATTGGTAGATATATGCAACTTAAATCTAAAAAAAACTAAAAAATGAATTAATGAAATTTAATGAATGAATTAATATTTGAAAAAACTGTATTAACATCCAGTGTCATCCACTACAAGTTAAAAAAAATGTATTTGAACTCGAGTGGATGAACAAAAAGTATTTTATGAACGATTGGAAATTTGAGCAAGATATATATAGGGAGAGTGTGAGCTAATAGAAGGAATTGAATGAAATGTCGAAATTATATGAAGTTACTCGCGTTTGTAGCATATCTTCAAGCTACACGTGTCCCCTGGGTAGTGCTAAATGAATAACAACCTTCATCGGGACATCACTTGGGCTACTCACAGGGACATGGTCAATATGATGCAATTACAATAAATTGTCTTCTCATAGCACACAACACATACAACTCACATGTAAATCTATAAAATTATTTATTATTCAATTATATTCTAATTTCCAAATCGGTGTATACCAGGGGTGGCCAACCCACATGCTTACCCATACCTGAATGCATTTTTCCGGCCCGTCAGATTTATCGCACTTTTATAAAATATATTTATTTTATCATGGCCAAAATAGTGAAAATAGCCAAAATAGTGTATTAAAAAAATACATTATATGTGCATCCCTATATTCAAAAATGAACTTACATAATACGTAATAAAAATATAATTCTTAACAAGTAGTAAGAACTTATAGAATAGAATTATAGAATTCTTAGTAAGAACATAAATAATTCTTACATAATTTGGACTCATCATAATTAATCCTATTCCCCCTTTCACACATGTAAAATTCAATATAGCAATGAAATTCAATATAAAAATATAAAATTCAATATAAAAATATAAAATTCAATATAAAAATATAAAATTAAAATAAAAATATAAAATTCAATATAGAAATATAAAATTCATTACAGGAATGTAGAATTCATTATAGAATGTAAAATTCAATATATAAATATAAAATTCAAAAAAGAATTTTATAATGTTATACAACATTTAGCAAGTCCTCACATAAAATAATAATACTTTGAGAAAGCTACTTTACGATGCAAAGTACTTGTTCTTTCTTTAAAAGTTTATGTTCATTTCACCAATTAATTGTTTTTTTAAAGGAAGTTCACATCGTTGCTCTAACCTAGGGGTGGCCAACCCGTGGCCCGCCTTGAATAATTTCCCTGCCCGTGAGATTTATCACACTTTTACAAAATATATTTATTTTATAATGGCCAAAATAGTGAAAACCAGTTTATTAAAAATACATTATATGCGCATCCCTATATTAAAAAATGAACTGCCGAAATTCTGACAAAAAATGAACTTTGATTATAAAATAATATTCTTGCGAATATAGGACAGATATTTGCTTGTTTTATTTATGAGTTTAAAGTTATAATATGATGCGAACTCATGATGCGCGCACATCTTGGAACATCTAATATACATTCATGTCCATAAATTAAGGATAATTCAGAATCACACAGAAATTGAACTCTAAAATAAAAATTTCACCTGTAGAATTATCACCTGACACATCTTGAAGAAGAATATGCAAATTACAGGAAACCACCAGATGGCGCGGATAGTACGTCACAATGACGAGAGTGTAAGAGAGGGGACATATAAGGAACGGTGGCAAAGAAGTAAAATTGTTCACAAGCGCTTTAAAAGCCTTTCAGTGGAATAACCGCATAGTTATGGCACAAAGGAAGCATTTGGATGATTTTTTACGTGGTAGAATTATCGGACGACTGGAATGTGGACGTACCCAGCTGGAAGTATCCGAGGAACTTGGAATCGCCCAGAGTGTCATCTCCAGGCTTTGGCAACAATTCCAAGATGATGGTAATGTGAGTAGATGTTACATCACAGGTCGCCCCCGAGTTACAACACCGAATTAGGACCGGTATTTAGTAGTTACTGCCAAAAGAAACAGACGGAGCACAGCATCAGACCTGTCTCGTCAGCTTTCTTCAGCTACCGGTACGACAGTTTCAAGGCAGATCGTGTACAGACGCTTAGGGCACATTGGCCTATATGCTCGTATGCCTGTCAGATGTGTTCCACTTATCGCAACTCACTGTCGCCTGCGATTAACCTGGAGTAGAGAGCATGCATTGTGGACACCGCAACAGTGGTCTGGTGTGATGTTTTCCGACGAGTCCAGGTTTAGTTTGCAGTCTGATTCTCGCCGGACTTTCATATGGAGAGCGCCAGGTACCCGTTACCACCAAGAGAACACCATTGAACGACACCGTTACGGTGGTGCAGGAGGGTTCGATTGGGGAGGAATTATTCTTGGTTCCAGAACTGACCTGCATGTTCAGAGTGTAACGATGACAGGTCACATCTATCGGGATGTCATTCTGGAACAACATGTACGTTTGTTTCGGGGTGTCATGGGTGCTGAATTTCTGTTTATGGATGACAACGCCCGTCCTCACCGCTCAAACATTGTAGACGAATGCCTTCAATTGGAGGATATCACCCGTATGGATTGGCCAGCATACTCACCGGACTTGAATCCAATAGAGCATGTGTGGGATATGCTTGGCCGACGAATTGCAGCCCGTCAACCCCCTCCCACCTGTCAACCGGAACTTCGGAGGGCATTGCTTGATGAGTGGTGTAATATTACCCAAACCCAAGTTCAGATTGATAATTTGATACTCAGCATGCCTAGGCGTTGTAAGGCCTGTATTGCATCGTCCGGGAGACATACTCCATATTAACCATCATACTAACCATGTTATACTGTTTTTTGTAAATAGGTTCTTTTTTGAAATTTGCTCCAGGAAGTAAAAATCGCAATTTTTATTAATTATGTCAAACATATGGCATCTTTTTTGCTCTTTACCTTTTGTTTAATAAATAGACTTTACAAATAAGTCAAATTTGTTTTGCTTCTGTCTCTTTCTTTGCCTGAACTTCATTATACTTAATTTATGGACATGAGTGTAGCAGGTTCTATTTTTCATTTTATATTATCTCAGTGACATAGTGGCCATCCCTAGATACTCAGAATTGTTGCTAGCAGAGCAAACCAGACTCTTAGTTGAAGTTGTTAGCGCTTTTGGTTCAACTTACACCTGCAATCGTTTTTTTCTTTCGAAAATGAAATTGACCTAATACAAAACACGCTCAAGCATAACGGACACTAACCTGCAACAGTGTTTTTCTGTAAATTTATTATTCATTTCCAAAAATTTCTTGCAAAAATAGTTCAAAAACATTAGTTTTCAAAGTATTTTTCCTATATTTAATTTATAAATTTATGTTTAGTAAGGCAAGTTATTTGAAATCTCAAACCTTTAATTCTACCATGATAATTTTTTTTAATAAAGTCCACTAAAAATAAAAACGTCTTATTTTCTGTTATCTCATAACGCTTTGTCCTGGTTAAGAATAACAATCTAGTCTCCAAAAAATCATTTCCTCCATATACTGTATCTAGGGCCTGAATGGGCGAGTGTCTGGCGCTCGGTACCACAGGTTTCGGGTTCGAGACCCGGCGATGACATGGGTGTTTGTAGTGGTTCGGAATCCCCTTTAAACCGTAGGTCCCGGTCTCATATGATAGTAGGGTGTTGCGGGGGCATTGTTACTAAGCGTCCGTGGCTTATCTTCAAGTTACACGCGCCCCCTGGGTAATGCAAAGTGAGTAACGTCGGTGCAAAGTGAGTAACGTCGGGTTTGCCTTAAGGCATCCAAGACCAATCTGTCTAATTGTTTGCCAGCTGCATTTAAAAAATATATATACTGTATCTACTACATATGCGTGTTTTTTTTTTCTGGTATCTAATAATGGCCATAAAATCTAATAATATGGCCAGAAACTGTGCGATTAATTCCTCCAATAAGTAGTAATTTTACTAAACAAATTTTCAATTGGTTAAATGATAAAAAATCAGGAATATATACCAGAATATCAAATCATAAAAAGTTTTGAATGAATTTCAATTCCAAACAAAATACGGTGACTTAAAAATATAAATTTTAAATTAATTTTCCTCCAATAAGTAGAAACTTTGTTATATGTCCTGGTTAAGGATTTAGTCAAAAAAAAAAAAATATTTTTAACAAACGCGTTTTTTTTTTTAATTTGTTAAATGAGAAACTGTGCCATTATTTCTCCAATAAGGAATTTTATATAACAAATTTTCAATTGGTTAAATATGAAATCAGAATATGAAAATAAAAATTTTTGAATGAATTTCAATTCCAAACAAAATACGGTGACTTAAAAATAAAATTTTAAATTAAATATTTGATACAAAGAAAAAGCAATACAGTCAAAGAATATGGTATAGTTTTATAGAAACTTTGTTATATGTCCTGGTTAAGCATAATAATCTAGTCAAAAAAAAATCATTTCCTCAATATACTGTGTCCACTACATACGCTTTTTTTTTTTTCTTATTCGGGTATCTAGAGATCATAATAATATGGCCAGAAACTGCCATTATTTCTCCCATAAGTAGAAATTTTACTATTATGAACAAATTTTCAATTTGTTGAATGATAAAAATCTGGAATATATACCACTATATGAAATCATAAAAAATTTTTAATGAATTTCAATTCCAAACAAAATACGGTGACTTAAAAATATAAATTTTAATTAAATATTTGATACAAAGAAAAAACAATGCAGTCAAAAAATATGGTACATCTTTTATGATGACTCTACCTAACCTAAAAATAAAATGCAAAATAAAAATAAAATGCTTATTAACAGGGAGTTATACACAGTATCGGAAGATGGTAAATAAAGCATGCAATTAATTTTGATATTTATGTTATTTAAACAACACAATATAATATCTATGGATGAATTTACTATTTGAGGAAGAATGGGATTCAATATGAAATCTTTTAAAAAATTCTATCCTAAATTTACATAAGATTACGATGTTTGTATAAATATATTCATTTTGACAAATTTGCTTTTATCTAACTTACAACGAACCTTTTATTCTATTCATAACTGGAATGAATTGAGTCATATATGAATAATTAGGAAATATTACAGTGCCCAAAAAGTAAGACCAATTAATTTTTTTTTTTTAAAAACTCTTTATTTGTTCTTCCAAATTTATTTCATCGCCTTCAAAGTAATCCCCTCCGGACCCAATGCACTCATGCCAATTTTTTTTCCAATCCTCAATGCATGCTAAAAAGTCATCGGCAGGGATGGCCTTCAAAGAGCGTGGCGATTCACATTTAATCTCTTCAATCGACCCAAAACGGTGTCCCCGGAGTGGTCTTTTGAGTTTAGGCAATTAGGGAATAGCTAAAAGTCGTACGGTGTGAATACGATGGTTGTGAAACTATATGGGTTTCATTTTGGGTGAAACAGTGACGAAGAATCAATGCAGTGTGAGCTGGCGCATTCAGTGTTTTCGGTACCAGTCGAGATTTGACGCGTTTGGGGCCCAAAATGGAATTGACCGAACCTTTGAAATTCCAACATCATTTAAGGTCACTAATTGTAAATCGACGGTTGTAAGCACCAAATCTTTAATTTTTGGACGTGAGCTTCGTCGGTTGAGGTTGATGGTTGACCAGATGGCTCTTCGTCTTCAACGCGTTCTCTGTCTTCTTTGAACTGCTTATACCACTTCTAAACATTTCTTTGCCACCGATATGGAAAGAATGCTCACCGAATGCCTTCTGCAGCATTCTATACGTTTCTGCAAATAAAATTTAATACACGCTTTTTGCTCAATTAATTGAGACCTCAAAAATCGCCGGAATCACTTTTAGCGTAACTCAAACACTAATGAATATTTTGACATTAAATTTCACACAGATGTCAAGGACAGTGCCAGCAACCTAAAAACGAAAAAAAATTGAAATTCTATAAGCCCCTGGAATTTTAAATTTAAAATTACTTTTAGGACACAGTAATATGTCAAGGTTTTCATATTCTTTGTAGTAAACCGTGAAAAATCTTTGACTAAGAATAAGTGTTAATTCAGCTAACTCTTTCGGTAGAAGACACGGTAGTATTAACATTTGTTATTATTATTAATATAACCGTCACCCTTTGACTTATCTCATTTGTTAGGATCCATAACAACCGTCACCCTTTGTCTTATCACATTTGTTAATCCACTGTCACTTTTTGCCTCATCTCTTATCTTTTTTGTCGATTCACTATCACCATTTATCTTATCTCTTACCAGTTTTTTTGTCAATTTATCTTTTTTTTTGTGATTCCTATCACCATTTATCTTTCTCTTTTTTGTCAATTGACTGTCCCATTTATCTTATTTTTTATCTTTTTTGTCAATTCACCATCACTATTTGTCTTATCTCTTATCTTTTAGTATTAGGATAATTCTGGCACTTTGAAGCTCAAAAATAAAATTTTATATTTCTTATATTAGAATAAAAACAACAACTTGTTTTGCGACACAAACGTCTAAAATAACAATTTTTTTTTTTCATCATAATAATAAACTGGAAAATCAAAAAACAAGAAATTTTCTTCTTAAATTTATAATTTCTGTAATAAATTAATTCCTTAATTTTTTTTTTTTTAATGAAGTCTATTTTCATCGAACTCTCCGTAATTCTTTTAATTATATTTATTAACAAGCCATTTAAGAACAGCATAGTCTATAATAAATAAATTGTAAATCATTACAAATATGTTTCGGCCATGAGTCTAATTTAGAAAAAAAAAAAACTTTTAAAAACAACATAAATAGAAACCAGTAAAGTAAGCAAATCATAAAATTGCAAAGACTGATGTTAAGTTTGCATAGTTAAGTGGCTAAAGAAGTTGACCTTCAACAATATCTAATCTATCAGCTATTTGGATAAAACATGAATTTTTAAGCTGACTCGGTTTGTCTATTGCTATTTCAGTTATTTTTCTCATTTTATTTTAGCTGAACCTCATAAAATAGTTCTAAAATTGAAACCCTTAGACCAATATTATTTTTGCAACAGGTTAATTTTCCATTTCTTAATAGAAAGCATTTTGCGTATGAATTTGTTGTACGTCATCCTTTAAATGTTAATTATCCTTTAATGATTGAACAAAAGGTATACATGCAATATCAGTATAAAATATAATTTTTCAATGAATGTATTAATCGATAAATGAAGCCTTGGTTTGCTTATTGCTATTTCAGTTATTTTCTCATTTTAATTTATCTGAATCTCATAAAATAGTTCTAAAATTGAAACCTAAGACCCATATTTTTTTTTTGCAACAAGTCAATTTTTCTCATTCAATTCCTACTATTAGTTCACACTCTCCCTATATATATATCTTGTTCAAATTTTCAATCGTTAATAAAATACTTTTTGTTCATCCACTCGAGTTCAAATACATTTTTTTTGAAGTTGTAGTGGATGACACTTGATGTTAATATAGGTTTTTCAAATATTAATTCATTAATTAAATTTAATTAATTAATTTAGTTTTTCAGATTTAAGTTGCATGTATCGACCAATAGATGGTGCCCAATGTAAGAGGAAAATTTCAACTTAAAAAGTAGGAATTTACTTAAAATTTTTTTATATTACTTGTTTTTTTTTTTTTTTAGCTGAACCTCATAAAATAGTTCTAAAATTTAAACACTTAGACCAATATTTTTTTTGCAACAGGTCAATTTCCCTATGTGTATAATATGCTTTTGCGTGTGATTTTGGTGTACGTGATCATTTAAATGCTAATTCTTCTTTGATGGTTGAACAAAAGGTATACATGCAAAATCGGTATAAAATATAATTTTTTCGATAAATGTATTAATCGATAAAAGAAGCCTTGATCTGTCTATTGCTATTTCAGTTATTTTTCTCATTCAATTTCTACTATTAGTTCACAGTCTCCCTATACATATCTTGTTCAAATTTTCAATCGTTAATAAAATACTTTTTCATTCATCCACTCGAGTTCAAATTACTGAACATTTACTGTTACATTTTATTGAACTTGTAGTGGATGCACTTGATGTTAATACAGGTTTTTCAAATATTAATTGAGTAATTAAATTTAATTAATCATTTTTAGTTTTTTTAGATTTAAGTTGCATGTATCGACCAATAGATGGCGCCAGATGTAAGAGAAAAATTGCAACTTAAAAGTAGGAAATTTTTTTAATATTACTTGTTTTTTTTTTTTTTTTAGTTGAACCTCATAAAATAGTTCTAAAATTGAATCCCTGAGACCAAGATATATATATATATATATATAGTGCAATAGGTCAATTTCCCATTTCTTAATTAAAGGCCTTCTGCGTATGAATTTGGTTTGGCTTGTCGCTCTACGGTCATCTTGTGCACACTTTAGGCTAAACAGACCGGGACCTACAGTTTAACGTGGATTCCGGACCACTCACAAACATCCATGCCTCCGCCAGGATTAGAACCTACAGTCTGGGATACCAAACGCCAGAGTATGAATTTGGTGTAAGTGATCATTTAAATGCTAATTCTTCTTTGATGGTTATCAGTAGTTAGTCAGTTATAGTATCATCCATTACAAGTAAAAAAAAATGCATTTGAACTTGAGTGGATGAATAAAAGTATTTTAGGAACGATTAAAAATTTGAACAAGATATATATAGGGAGAGTGGGAGCTAATAGAAGGAATTGAAAAATATGTATAGTAATGTAGTGTTAGTGAGTGTGTGTTCAGCTGGACCTGAGTGTGATCGGGTTGTGACATATGTTTAAGAACGCGTAGCTTTATTTACGAGCACGTAAATACGACATCAACATCACAAATTAAGATCAATATTTAACACACAACATGTACACATTTAAAAGACATCTAATTTAAGATTCGTGGAAATTAAATAAAATATTTATAATTTAATTAGAAATAAGGTATTTTTAATTTTTTTGGTGTGTGTTTATACTAGTGGTGGTGGTGGTGACAGTAGAGAAAAATATAGGATTGTTATTTAGTAACTTGGATGTAATTGTAGCCAATATAAGACTAACACATTGAAATACACAATACATTTATTATATATATACATCGAGGGGGCGAAGTGGATCCACCTCACCGTGGTGCCCCCTGGTAACGTAGAGAAATTTCTTAACGTGGAGTTGATGCCCTTTTCAACATTTTGGAGCCGGATATAGTGGGTTCTGTCGTTCCAAACATATAGTGTTTCCGTAAAAGGTCGGGTTATCCATTTTGAATATATATATAATATCAAAAATGTTGAAAAGTAATTATATATATTGTATTTAGGTAGAAGGTTACGACTTTACAAGATAAGTTGAAGAAATAATCGTTTCTAAAAACACCATTATTGCTGTTAAACTTTGATACGTTATTAATATTTCAAGTTTTGTTATTTATAAACCAATCTTATTCACACGTTTTATTAAGGAAGATATATACTAGTTCTTTCTCTGGCGCTCGCCGTCTCAGGTTTCGGGTTTGAGTTCCGGTGGTGCCATGGATGTTTTAGTGATTAGGAATCCACTTTAAACTGTAGATCCCGATCTAATATGACTGTAAGAGCGTTGGACGTTAGTGTTGACATCCCTACCCCTTAAAAAAAAACATCTCCTGTCTCGAAATCTGCCAGTAGTTAGACGATCTTGGCCAGCCATGGGACTGTTGTGCCAATGAAGAAGAAGAAAGAAGAATATACTAGTTCAGAGACACATTGTTTACATTGATTAAAAAAACAATTTTCAAATGCTTGTTTAATTTGTTATATGTAAATAAATATGAATATGCTGCACTTGATTTCATGTAATTTGTATCATACCTATTGCTGATAGATATCAAATTTAATGTATTTTTTAAAAATTTAACAAGAGGCTTGAAGAAACATGCAACATCCACTTACATTTTACTCTAAATGATGCAATGAATAAAATTTTAAAATAAAATTCAAATTGTTAATATTAATACTAAAATTTTGATTTTCAATATCAATCTATTAATGTGAAAAACCATAAATTAAAAAGAGGAAATTTATTTGATTTCAAATTTCTTTAAAAGTATAATCAACAGAATTCGTTTTTCTAAATTTTGTCTATGTCGTCATCTGTAGAGAAAAATGTTTTGTAAATGATCTTTATTATTAATTTTGTCATCAATTTAAAGATGTGTTAAAAATTAATTAATCTTTACTTAATATTAACAATAATTTATCAAGGTCATGTTGAAAATGTTAAATAATTTTTAAAATTCCTTAATTACCGTACCAGAAAATAGAACCCGGCATTCGTTGTCCTGCCAAAAAAAAAAAATAAAAAATAAATTTAAAAAATGCATTGTAGAAAATTACATATCGCTAATATATTCTCCATGTTCCAATACGCTTGGTTTTGTGAGATGCTAAAACTGATTCCGGCGACTTTTGAAATGCCTGAATTCATGAGCAAAGAACTTGTGTTAAATTTTTGTTTGCGGAAAGCGTATAGAATGCTGCAGAAGGCATTCGGTGAGCATTCCTATATTGGAAAGAAATGTTTAGAAGTGGTATAAACTGTTCAAAGAAGGCAGAGAAAGCGTTGAAGACGAAGAGCCCTCTGGTCGACCACCAACCTCAACCGACGAAGCTCACGTCCAAACATTTAAAGATTTGGTGCTTGAAACCGCCGATTTACAATAAGAGACCTTACTGATGATGTTGGAATTAAAAAATTCCGAAAAAAGATTGGTCAAATCTTGATTTGTACCGAAAACACTGAACATGCGAACTCACACTCCATTGATTCTTCGTGATTTTTTCTCAAAAAATGAAACCCATATCGTTCCACAACCACCGTATTCACCTAATTTATCATCGTGCTACTTCTGACTATTCCCTAAACTCAAAAGACCACCCGGGGACACTGTTCTGAGTCGATTGAAGAGACATTTCAAATGTCACCGGAATCAGTTTTAGCATCTCACAAAACCACAAAACCAAGCATAACTCAAACACTAATGAATATTTTGACGTAAAATTTCACACAGATGTCAAGGAAAGTGCCAACAACCTAAAAAATAAAAAAAATTGAAATACTATATGCCCGGCAAATTTAAGTTGAAAACTGGCCTTACCTTTTGGACACAATTATTACGTTGTCGTGAAGAAAAAAAATTACATTGTAGAAAATTACATATCGCTAATATGCTCTCCATTTTCCAATATAGGTGCGTACTAATTTTAATGGATATCATTTGAACGGTAAATAATATGAAATGCTACAACACCCTATGGTGGCAAGTAGGGATTGCAATACCGATATACCGGGATACCGAATACCGGTATTTTGAACTATTCGCCCAATTTTTGTAATACCGGTATTCACAAGTTTAAATACCGTTTTTTTCGGTATTTACTAGAAATTCAGAATTCTTATCTGTGAAATTCTTATTCTTATCTGAAAACTAGAACGTTGGAACAGTTTTACTCTTAATGATGGAACATTTTTTGAAACTGAAAACTCCAATCTAAAAACAATGATCGACTTAAACCTGCAAATTAATTTTTCCGATAGTTAATTCGACTTAATATCCAGAACTTTATCAGTTCTACTTCCAATAAATTTGGCTGTTGAGGCATTATGTCGGAGAGATTCTAATTTATTAACAGCTCATGTAACGATAAATTTCATGTTGCAGTCACTGAAATAACAGCACACTTCACTATCTGAAGAATTATATATTACTTTGAAAAATCGCACAGAAGAAAGGCATATCGAAATAGAAAATGTCTTACGGTATTTACATAAATATGATGATTTTAAACATGAGAATGAAAGAGAAGAAAAGAGACTAACCAATTCAACTTTGATCAACTTTATAGTAAACTTTCTTAAAATTACATTCTTATTACTTACATTCTCTAATAAAACTGGAAAATAAAAAAAAAAAACAGCTGTGCTTCCTTTGTTTTTCTAAAATTTATACTACCGGTATTAAGATCTAAAAATACAGAATACCGGTATTGAACTTTTGTCCGATATTGCAATCCCTAGTGGCAAGTAACAATAAAGTGGATAGCGCGAACCTATGTTCCATACTCGAAACATATACTCATTTTCATAGCAATGGGTTGAACGGTATAGAAGTTCAGATGCTTCAGCGCCATCTAGTGGCAACTTAGCCGTTTAGGAGGAGTTCAATGACAAACAAATGTACAGAAGATTATTATATATATATATATATATATATATATATATATATATATATATATAGTTCTTCTTAATTGAGGATAAATCTTTGCAATTTAATCAATGATTCGTCAGCATTTAAAATATTATCTTTAATTTTAAAATAGTTAGGTGGAACGAGAATAATTAATCATGAACCTACACTTGAATTCTCTTATTTTCTTATAATCCTAAGTTCGATTTGAATTTGGAATGATATTCTAGCTTCAGCTATAACAGGAATTTTTATTCAAATTAAAGATGGTCAGTTTGTATCAAGTCCGTGGTTTAGATTATTCTAAATCTGCGTCAAATAAATCTATGTGTACTAGTCCATTTTGTATCATATCTATTGCAGATAGTTATCAAATTTAATATTTACTGAATTTTCAGTATTCAATATTTTAATTTAGTAAAGTGCTTATTAGAATCTTTTAAATAATTTATTCGTATAATTTATACAAATCGTAAGGAAACAACGAATCTTGTCCTAAAATGTCCAAATTTGTAATTTATTGATAATAAAATAAATTGTGTTAACTTCATTTTTAAATATTATTAATTTAAACTATAGTTAATCATAGATTATAAGAAAAATTAACACTTTTAAGATTATTTAATTGAGCTATTTTTGGCTTATCTCATCACTCGATTGACAATAATCAATAAAAGTTAAGATATTCGAATTTACGCGAATTTTTTAATTATTCAATTGAATTTAGATGATTTCTAATGAAAGATTAAAAACATTTTAAAGAATATAGCTATGTTATAGAACATTTATGCTATTCTATGTTAACAGAATCAACTATAACATTTTACTTTATTCTATGGCAGAAAAACTGGGACCTGAATGGCCGAGTGGCTAGCGCTTTGGCGCTGGATACCACAGGGTTCGGGTCCTGGCATGGCAATCGTTCGGAATCCACTTTAAACCTTAAGTACCGGTTTAATAGATCGTAAGTACCGGTAGAGCATTTCAGGGACATTGTTACTCCGCGTCCGTAGCTTATCGTCAAGTTACACCCTGGGTAGTGCTAAGTGAGTAACGTCGGTGCAGCGCTTGCCTTAAGACTCTAAGACAACTATCTATGTGTTTGCCAGATGCATTAGAACAGAAAAAAATATTATAGAAACATTATTTTTTTTAGATTTAATAGGAAAGTAGGGTTTTTAGGAAAGAAAGGCAACTTTATTGGAACATATATTTTATCCTTATACGAATTTAATATTTTTAGCTAATTACCTTTCGAAGTAATTAAGGTGTTGGCAACACCCATTAAAATGCAAAATAAAGATATAATAAAAAACATAAAAAATAACTTTTGTTGAAAGCCTGGCAATATATCTGAACATTTTTATCTCTCTTTGGAAATCAACTCGGATATATTTTTAAAGATATAAATATATCATGATTAACTAAAGAATTAGAAAGAGAAAATTGTTTTAGATCAGGTAAAAATATAACTCTTATAATCATTGAAGTATTTCTAATTGATCGCATAAACAAATTTCGTTCCATATCAAAGCTAGATATCAGTTATCGTTTTAATCTGTATTGTAAATATGGGAAAAGTTCAATTCTTTTCAAAGGTGTTCATTGTTAATATATATATATGGTATTAATTTCTTTAGAGAGTTTAGTTAATTAACTAGTTTAGCTAATTAGTTCACTCAAATTAAAATTATTCTAGATATTAAAAAATATGCTGAAGAGTTATTCATTACGAAATTTCTCATCTAAATAGCAAAGAACTCGTCTGATGTTAATTGGGATTATAGTTTTTTAATAAACAACGTACTGGAATTGCTTGTAATAAATGTAATATTGTGTAATAATTGTATCGTTACTCTATCTTGTAATAAATGGAATATTGTGCAACAAATGTACCGTTACTCTATATTAGTCTAATATATGGAATTTCCCAAAATCCGCCAATATGTGAACATAAGAGTAATTTAAGTAATTTTAAAGAGTAAGAGTAAGAGTAATTGAAAAATCAATTATTAGTTATATTTAAAAAATTTAAAAATCCAGCATATTCCTAAACGTAGAAAATTTTCTCATTTTGAAATAACGCTTAACTGTCAGGTATTTAGACCTTATTTTTTTGAATAATTATTTTTTAGAATTTGTTTTGGGAATAATCGTATTACTGACGATCTAAAACGAATTAAAGAAATAGAAAACAAAACAATAAAGAATGACTTTAAAATATTTGTGTCATAAAGATATTAATGTGAATTTCCATCCTTAATTAGAAAAGGCAGAATTAGAAATGTTGTTTATCACATAAATTACTTGATTTTCTAAAATTAATTTATCATATCTTTAAAACTAATATCTTGCTACATGTTCTCCGATATTCTTAATTTATCGCTCAGTTTCAAAATCATTTCAAATGTTCCTAATTTGTGATTGTATGTACGTATATTGCCTATGTATTCCATGTATGTATGAAATTTCTCAACTATAATAGCAAAGAACTTATCCGATGTAAATAGGGAATATAGTTTTTAGTTTTTATTAAATAACGTACTAACATTGCTTGTAATAAATGTAATATAATAGTTCTTCAAACAATCGCGCTTCAACATAATAGCACTTCAATTAATCAGTCACGTATGTGACTAAGTATTTTATTACAAAATAAATTTCTGCGTATGGCAAGCAACGCTCTTAAAAATGATTATTCTTTGCTATTAATATCACATGTGATACGTTTATTTCTATCCATAATTGAGTTCCTTGCTTTAACTCTAGATGGCAGCACAGTAGTATTTTTTTTTCATTTAGATTTTGTTATCAATGGACGACAAAAGTTAAAGGCCTTATCAATGAGTATCAACAAATGATGTTTCTTGTTCTGTAAGGAAAACCATACTAATGTATAAAAGCGATTCATATTATAAAATAGACATTTAATGCATTTTAAGTTTTCAAATTATATAATTTTCAAATAGACATTTTATAACAAGCAACGCTTTTGAAATTGATTATTCTTTGCTGTTAGTGTCCCATTTGATATGTTCATCTCTTTCCATAATTAAGTTCCGTGTCTCAACTCTAGATGGCAGCACGGTAGTATTTTTGTCATTTAGCTTTTGCTATCAATTGATGGCAAAGTTAAAGTACTTATCAATGAGCATCAACAAATTATGTTTCTTGTTCGGTAAGAAAAACCACACTAATGTGTAATAAAACCAAATAAGATTATAAAATAGACATTTTTAAATTTTCAAATTATATAATTTTCAAATAGACATTTCATAGCAAGCAACGCTTTTGAAATTGATTATTCTTTGCTGTTAATGTCACATTTAATACATTCATTCTTTCCCTAGTTGAGTTCCGTGTCTCAACTCCAGATGGCAGCACATTATAAATTTTCATGTAGCTTTTGTTATCAATTGATGACAAAAGCTAAAGCGCTTATCAATGAGTATCAACGAATTTTGTTTCGTGTTCTGTAAGAAAAGTCATACTAATGTATATTAAAACCGATTCAGATTATAAAATAGACATTTTTAAATTTTCAGATTATATAATTTTCAAATAGACATTTATCGCAAGCAACGCTCTTGAAATTGATTATTCTTTGCTGTTAATGTCACATCTGATATGTTCATAGATTTCCATAATTGAGTTCCGTGTCTCAATTGTAGATGGCAACACGGTAGAATATTTTTCTTTTTAGCTTTTGTTTCAATTGATGACAAAAGCTAAAGCTCATATCAATGAGTATCAACAAATTGTGTTTCTTGTTGTGTAAGAAAAACCATACTAATGTATAATAAAACCGATTCAAATTATAAAATAGATATTTTTAAATTTCCAAATTATATAATTTTCAAATTTTCAAATAGACATTTTATTGCAAACAATGCTCTTGAAATTGATTATTCTTTGGTGTTAATGTCACATCTAATACTCTCATAGATTTCCATAATTGAGTTCCGTGTCTCAACTCTAGATGGCAGCACGGTAGAATATGTTTCTTTTAGCTTTTGTCTCAATTGATGAGTGTCATGAGTGTCAACAAATTGTATTCTGTAAGAAAAGCCATAATGATGTATAATAAAAGCGATTCTGATTATGAAATAGGTTATAGGATTCGGAAAAAAGGTTATAGGTGACCTTGCCAGTGAAAAACCAAATAGTGAATATAATGATTTAATTCGTTACTTATCTAATTGATAAGCCCTCATCTAAACGTTTTGATAATTTAAATGTAATCTATTAAGTAAAAAAATTAAGCTTCAAACATGACTTTTGTTTATGCATGCGCTAGCTTCTACTAAAAAAGAAAAATTATATCTCAGTAGCTCTACAAAATTAAAAAAATCATAGGGTTAAAATTTTTTATCAAAAATTCTGAAATTTTTATACTCTATTAAGATTAAAAAAAAAAAAAAAACTGTTGTTAAAATTTAAAACATACATTGGTGTATTATTTTAAGTTTTTTTTCTATTATTTACATTTATCACATATTTCAATATCTATTGCACATTAATTTGCAGTTGGTTTTATTATTCGTAATTTATTGATTCACAATGTTTTTCATGAGTTTCTTTGTAAAATTATTTATGTAACAATTTTTTTTCTCATGTCGATTATTCACGTGTTTGGCAAATCAGTTTTTCTCCAAAATTATCGTATTTTGGAAAAAAAGGACATTAAATAAATTTGTGGTATATAAATTTTTTTTTTTATTATAAGTACAAAAATTCAAAATTGAAAAATTAGAATAAAGTGTGTGTGTTTATTTCATAATTAAATGCTAAGCTCTGCTCGTTATTCAATTTACTTATAATACCGTGGGTTTCATTAATCAAGCGATTCAAAGAATTATGCTAGCGCTAAAGCTCCGGTGAATGAGGTTTGGTTTGTCGCTCTACGGTCATCTTTTGCGCACGAGGGCTAAACAGACCGGGACCTACAGTTTAAAGTGGATTCGGAACCACTACAACCATCCATGACACCGCTGGGACTCGAACCTGAAACCTGTGGTACCCAGCGATGAATGAGGAGGATAATTAGTTTGATATTGCTTGCACTTATGGACAACTTTGATTTCTTACTGCTTTAATCAGCTGTGATTGTGTGTTATGATTCTAGAGTTTAATATGGCGAACACCTGATGAACAAACTGAGATTACCCGTCCGCTTGAATATGTTTGTTTAAGGCGTTAAAAGATTGGCTGAAACATAATACTTTTAAGTGTATCGTTAATATATATAGATTGTGCTTCTTCCTACACAATGGCAAAAGCGCCCCCTGTGGCATTTAGAAGAAATGGTCAGTCGGCCTCGAGACTCTCACTCGAGAGGAAGTACAGCGCAATCATACGTTCGCACTGAGAAAGATTTGATTGGCCTACAGTCTCTCTCAGCCCGAGAGGAAGTATATTTAGAGCAATACTGTGCATAATATAGTTAATGCAGCCTTGCACTTCTTTGCTCATCTTGCTTTTAGTTGAGTGTATCAGCTCAGAAGTGGAGACCTTCCACATAGTAATAATTATCCGTCGTTTACGTTAAATGTGTTAAATATTGTTTGTTTCTAATTGTATGTGTTGGTGCGTGTGTTAATAAAGAGTGTTCAAACCTAACAATGAGGTCTCAAACCTATTCTTTAAGTATCTCAACCCAACTACATCCAATTTACAATCTGAACATTGGGTTCGCAGGTACCGTACCCACACCATTACAATCTGGCTGCCCAATATGAGGCCCGTTTATACTTATACACTACTATACATATATGTGTGCATGTATATGGCGAGACAGCACAGCAGGAAATATATATATATATATATGTATGTATAGTAGTGTATAAGTATAAACGGACCCTGCATTGGCCAGCCAGATTGTAATGGTACAATGGTATAGACAATGGCACACACACACACACACACACACACACCACATACACCACACACACACACGCACATATATATGTGCGTGCGTGTGGCATAGACAATGGCCCACACACACACACACACACACACATATATATATATATATATATATATATATATACGTATATTTATATATATATATATATATATATATATATATATATATATATGCTTACACACGCACACCCACACACATATATATACCCATACCATAGATGTGTATGGGCACACACACGCATATATATATATATATATATATATATATATATGTGTGTGTGTGTGTGTGTGTGTGTGTGTGTGTGTGTGTGTGTGTGTGTGTGTGTGTGTGTGTGTAAAAGTAAGTATTTTTATATATGGGAACCAGCACAGCAGAAAAAACGAGACTATTGCATCCTTGAATAATAATGTAATTATTATTGAAATTTAAAACAAAATTAACAACAAACAAACAAGAAGGCAATGCCAGAACGAATGGAACATTTATTAGAAAATAACATTTGTTAAGCCAGTAATTAATTCATTATTAAAAAAAAAACAATTTAATAAAACAACAAAAAATTTCATTCCATTTTCATTGAAATTCAAGCACTTGACTGATTGATGGCAATCATTCTAAATGCTGGAATTAATGTTCAATGTCAACGCATTCCAATTCCTTCCGATCGAACTTTTGATTGGGTGGGCACTCTTCGACTGAGGGTATGTAGTTGGTACACTTGATGTATTTCCTCGAATCGCCAGGAAATGGCGTGTTTCCATCAGGTTTGTAACACCTGAATTCTGAAAGAAACACATTACATTTATATATTTTATCCGTTAAGCACGTCAGGCATACATAAACAATGAATTGACATCAATAAATCTACTGAGGGTCAAATTCGCTTTTGTATCCGTTAAGAACATCAAGCATACATAAAAAATGAATTGACATCAATAAATCTGCACAGGGAAAATTCACATCAATAAATTTGTTCAGGAGCAAATTCGCTTTTTTATCCGTTAAGCCCATCAGGCATACATAAGAAATCAATTGACATCTATAAATCTACTCAGGGGTAAATACGCTTCTTTATCCGTTAAGCACATCAGGCATACATAAATAATGAATTGACATCTATAAATCTACTCAGGGGCAAATTCACATCAATAAATTTGCTCATAGTCAAATTCACTTTTTTATCCTTTAAGCCCATCAGGCATACATAAGCAATCAATTGACATCTATAAATTTGCTCAAAGGCAAATTCACTTTTGATCCGTTAAGTCCATCAGGCATACATAAGCAATCGACACCTATAAATCTACTCAGGGGCAAATTCGCTTCTTTATCCGTTGAGAACATCAGGCATACATCAACAATGAATTGACATCAATAAATCTACTCTGGAGCAAATTCACATCAATAAATTTGCTCAAAGGCAAATTCACTTTTTTATTCTTTAAGCCCATCAGGCATACATAAGCAATCAATTGACATCTATAAATTTGCTCAAAGGTAAATTCACTTTTTGATCCGTTAAGCCCATCAGGCATACATAAGCAATCGACACCTATAAATCTACTCAGGGGCAAATTCGCTTCTTTATCCGTTGAGAACATCAGGCATACATCAACAATGAATTGACATCAATAAATCTACTCTGGAGCAAATTCACATCAATAAATTTGCTCAAAGGCAAATTCACTTTTTATCCTTTAAGCCCATCAGGCATATATAAGCAGTCAATTGACATCTATAAATTTGCTGAGGGGCAAATTAACTTTTTTTTATTTTATGCCATTGCATATTATGTAAAAGCAGTTTTATTTCTATCCCCAAAAATTATGACTGAATTCGTGGATCATAACCAAATTATTACGATACTTAACAACATTTCAATACTTTTAATATAATTAATATGCAACAATCGATCAGATTTCTTTTTTGATAACAGTGATTCAGTTACAATGGCTTTACTGCAGGTGAACCACTGTTATCAACACTGACTTTACTACAGTGAATTTTCTTTAATTTGACATCTACGACCTGCCAGATTACAGAGAACCAATAGAAAAATCTACACTGCATTGTACTAGGTGTGAACCTTATTGCAAGACAAAAATACAATGAACATAAATACACACACAATATACAATAGTTAGATAAATTGTTTATTGAAATATTAGAATTGAGAGACGAAATTGGTACACTGAAATACCGTTTATTTTGTACAAAGCAAAGCGATGACTAACTAACCCATGTCCATTTCACTTGATGGGGGATGTGAAATGTATGCTCGTGTTAGCTGCTTAATCTTAATTTATCCAAATTTTACGCAAACAAACAAAATAAACTTGCAACAAGACAATTTTTTGCAATCAGGCAGTAATATCATTCGAAAATTCTACTGTTGCCACACATCCAGAGTAATATTTGAATAAATATTTCATTTTAGTGTCGCGTGTCATCTTTATATACATCAGGGGTCTCCAAACTTTCCAGCCTTAGAGCCATACTGCTTACTCCAGTAAGTACCAAGGGCCAAAACCGTTTAAATTTTTCTACTATTATCTATAATTTCTACTGATAGTATTTACTAATAATTGATTTGAACATTTAAAGTGCAATTGGCAGTCATTAAAGACCAGATTCATTACCAACCTGTTTAACCATTTTAAAAATTTTTTTATTACCAGTACATGATCATTTATGCATATTTTATTTCAATAAAGAAAATCTCTTTCTTCTCTGTGCTTTTTTAAATTCCTTCTGTTAGCTCACACTCTCCCTATACAAATCTTGTTCAAATTTTCAATCGTTCATAAAATACTTTTTATTCATCCACGCAAGTTCAAATACATTTTTTTTGAATTTGTAGTGGATGACACTGGATGTTAATACAGTTTTTTCAAATATTAATTCAGTAATTAAATTTAATTAATTAATTTTATTTATTTATTTTTTTAGATTTAAGTTGCATGTATCTATCAATAGATGGCGCCAGATAATACTTAAAAATGAATGAAATTTATTTATAAAATACTTTCCGCAATACAGTGAAAGAAAATTATTAATTGACTTTAATTTTTTTTTTTTATATTACTTGTTTACTACCCGTACATGATCATTACGCATATTTTATTTCATTAAAGAAAATCTCTGTGCTTTTTTTTTTCAATTCCTTCTATTAGCTCACACTCTCCTATATATATCTTGTTCAAATTTTCAATCGTTAATAAAATACTTTTTATTCATCCACTCAAGTTCAAATACATTTTTGAACTTGAGTTAGATGACACTGGATGTTAATACAGATTTTCCAAATATTAATTCATCAATTAAATTTAATTAATTAATTTTAGTTTTTTTAGATTTAACTTGCATGCATCGAATAATAGATGGCGCCAGATGTAAGAGGAAAATTTGAAAAATTGAAATTTTCCTAGGAAGGTAAAAGTAGGAATTGACTTTTTTTTAATATTACTTGTTTTTTAAGAAAACTCATTATTGATTGATATGATTAACAATCATATCAATTTTCATTGATATCAATTTTTGGTTGAGAAAACAACCAAACAACGTAAGTTTTAACGGTTTTCTCGGAGAGATTTTATTTTTAATTAAAAAAGTTTTTATAGACTACTTATTCTGTGTAAGTCTGTAAATCTATGGAAAGTCTGTAATTCTCCACTTATTCTTACTAAATCTATGGAAAGTCTGTAAGTCTCCACTTATTCTTACTAAATCTATGGAAAAGTCTGTAAGTCTTCCACTTATTCTTACTAAATCTATGGAAAGTCTGTAAGTCTTCCACTTATTCTTACTAAATCTATGGAAAGTCTGTAAGTCTTCCACTTATTCGTGGTAAATCTATGGAAAGTCTGTAAGTCTTCTACTTATTCGTGGTAAATCTAATTATTATGTTCTCAATTTGATCTCTGTGCTTTTTTTCTTTTGTGTGTATTTGTCCCAAAAAAGAGACTTACCTTCCTCGCTTTCTTCGTGCTTCCTGCATTCTGATGTACGGATGCACTTTCCGTCCGGCCCCCTTACGCGGTACTCGTCACAGACGCATCCTGGGAAGCACATCCTGTTGCACGGAATGTCCTTATCCCAGTTGGAGCAGTTCTTCTGGCATTTAGCATAGCAGTAGTCATAGCGCTCATTCTGAGGACATTTTGGTGCTGTAAGAAAACGAAGTGACAAACAATGAAATAGTCGTTGCTTGAGATAGAAAAATGCACCATCCAAAGACATGGATAGCGCGTCAATGCTTGCTTGAAAATAGTAATATTAAAAAAAAAAAAAAAAATTTAAAGTCAAGTCCTACTTTTTTTTTCTTTTCACTATATTGCAGAAAGTCCTTTATTATTTGGCGTCTCCTTGAAGTTCGACTTACAGAGGTTCTACTGTACTAATTTTTTTTACAATTGCATATTGTTCAATTCTTTCTATTAACTCACACTCTCCCTATATATATCTATGTTCAAATTTTCAATCGTTCATAAAATACTTTTTATTCATCCACTCAAGTTCAAATACATTTTTTTAACTTGCAGTGGATGACACTGATGTTAATACAGTTTTCAAACATTAATTCAGTAATTAAATTAAATAAATTAATTTTGGTTTTTTTTTTTTAGATTTAAGTTGCATCTATCTACCAATAGATGGCGCCAGATAAACTTAAAAAATGAATGAACATTATTTATAAAGGACGTTCTGCAATATAGTGAAAAAACAGGTAATATAAAAAAAAAAAATTTTAAGTCAATTTTTTTTTTTTTTTTTCACTCTATTGCAGAAAGTCCTTTATAAATAATTTTCATCCATTTTTTTAAAGTTTATCTGGCGCCATCTATTGGTAGATGCACAACTTAACTTAACATGCAACTTAAATCTAAGAAAAAAACTAAAATTAATGAATTAAATTTAATGAAGGAATTAATATTTGGAAAAAAATGTATTCACTTCCAGTGTCATCCACTACAAGTCCAAATAAATTTTTTTAAACTTGAGTGGATGCATAACAAGTATTTTATTAACGATTAAAAATTTGAACAAGGTATATATAGGGAGAGAGTTGAGTTAATAGAAGGAATTGAAAAAGAGTGGTTAAATTAAGAGAGAAATGAAGAAAAACTTGAAATGAATTACTGAGATACTTTTAATTGTTATTTTTCAATTCCTATTATTAGTTCGCACACTCGCTATATATATATCTTGTTCAAATTTTCAATCGTTCATAAAATACTTTTTATTCATCCTCTCAAATTCAAATACATTTTTTGAACTTGTAGGGGATTACAGTTGATGTTAATATAGTTTTTTCAAATATTAATTCAATAATTAAATTAAATTAATTTTAGGTTTTTTTTTATATTTAAGTTGCATGCATCTAATAATAGATGGCGTCAAATGTAAGAGGAAAATTTCAACTTTATTCGTAAAGGTCTTTTCGGCAATATAGTGAAAAAAACGTAGGAATTGTCTTTAAAAAAATTTTTTTTTAAATGACTTAAATTAATATTAAGTTTGTGTTGTTATTGTTTAGTATTATATAGGAGTCCTATGTAACGCTTTGTTATATTTTATTACTATTAATTTACAGTAATGTCTCATAATAATCATTGATAACAAAAATGACATACAAATCAAAGGAAAATTTTGATTCTTTAGAAGAAATAAAAAGAAATTATTATTGATTACTTATCTAATGAAGAAATTAATATTTAAGAATAGATAATTAATATTGTTATTACAATTACTGTTTTTATATTATATTCCAATAGTGTCATGGTAATTTGCATATTATTATTATTATTAATATTTATTTTTTATAATTGCACATTTATTTTAATGTTTAAGAACAGGGGTCTCCAAACTACGGCCAGCGGGCCAAATCCGGCCCACCAGTGTCATCCATCCGGCCCGCGACAGCGAATGGCTTATTGTTGCTGCAATAAGTTGGATAAAAACACGGAATGTTAATAACTCGGTTTTATTGACTTGCTAGGTAAAACTTAATGACAATCATAATAGGTAGAAAATTTAACTTAAGCATAACCACTAACAAATAATTGAAATGAAACCCACTAATATTATAAACTAGTGAACATCCCGCGGTTACCCTCGGTAATTATGTTGGGGTAAAGAGTATCGCCTATTTATGTTTATCGATGTTTGGAATGTATATATCCCGAATCAAACATATGATTTTTATCCTGAAAATCCCTTAGGAACGGAAAAACTAAATTAACGCGTATCCACTTGTTAAAAAATACTAATGAGATTTGTGTAATTGTGATTTTTTCACTGTCAATATTGTGTTAGCAAGCGTATGCTCGCTCAGAGCGAGTACTCGACGACTGGTCTAGAAATTATAGATAATGGCAGAAAAATTAAAATGGTTTTGGCCCTTGGTACTTACTGGAGTGAACACTATGGCCCTAGGGCTGGAAAGTTTGGAGACCCCTGTTTTAGAATATTGTGTATTAAAAAGTTTGATGTATTTAGTAAAGGCTTCAAATAAATTTACTTACCTCCCATAGGCCACCCACATTCCACCGCTGCAATAAAAAAAAAAAAATAATGTTTAATAGTTGAGCAAAAATCTTAATAAAATTTCACATGCAGTATTAAACATATTTTATAAACATAATACTGTGCCCAAAAAAGTAAGACCAATTATTTATTTTTTCAAAGATTCTTTATTTATTCTTCCAAATTTATTTCATCGCCTTCAAGGTAATCCCCTTGGACACAATGCACTTATCCCAACTTTTTTTCCAATCCTCAATGCAGGCTAAAAAGTCATCGGCAGGGATTGCCTTCAAAGCGCGCGGCGTTTCACACTGAATCTCTTCAATTGACTCAAAACGATGTCTCCGCAGTGGTCTTTTGAGTTTAGGGAATAGCCAAAAGTCGCATTGTGTGAATACGGTGGTTGGGGAATGATATGGGTTTCATTTTTGGCGAAAAAGTCACGAAGAATCAATGCAATGTGAGATGGTGCCTTCAGTGTTTTCGGTACCTATCGAGATTTGACGCGTTTGAGGCCCAAAATGGAATGGACCGATCCTTTTGAAATTCCAACATCATCAGCGAGGTCTCTAATTGTAAATCGACAGCACCAAATCTTTAATCTTTGTTTAATCACCAAATCTTTGTTTATTAAACATTTTTTTAAAGAAACGAATGTGCAGCAAACAAAATTGAATGCAAGTTCTTTCTCAATTAATTCAGATATTTCAAAAATCACCGGAATCAGTTTTTTTGGACGTGAGCTGTGGAGGGTCGACTAGAGGGCTCTTCGTCTTCAACGCGCTCTGTGCTTTCTTTGAACTATTTCTACCACTTCTAAACATTTCTTTCCGATATAGGAAGGCTCCCCGAATGCCTTTTGCAACATTCTATACGTTTCCGCAAACAAACAAAATTTAATGCCTAGTGCCTAGAGCTGAGTTGGCCTATACAGTTTGGGAATGATGTGGATGAGAAGTCTGACTAGGCTCCGTGACTTTCTACGGTCATATGAGACCTGAACCTATGGCTTAAAGTGGATTCGGAACCACTATAAACATCCATGCCACCGCCGGAACCTGAAACCTATGGCACCGAGGGCCAAAGCACTAACTTTCGGCCCCGGATAGGGGAGATATAGTATGACTGAAAAAGCAGGTTTTTATAGCATTGTTTGCTGAGGTTATATGTTTGTTGATTCTTATTGTTAAATTTGCAATGCCGCCTAAGAAAAGAAAATTATTTAATAAGACCAGAATCGATTTTAACTCGAAAAGACGCACGTGGATCTATATGGAGATGTTAGAAAATTTTAATGACTCTAATAAGTCGTAAAAAGACCAATGTTATAGCTGCAGAAAGTATAGAAGTTGCATTGAGCAGACATGAATAATCTAAATAAAAGTTATAAAGTTCAAGTTATACGTGTTATTAGCGGATAATACTAATTTGATAAGTCATTTTGGTACCCTAGACAAAGAAAAAGAATAACATTCAAGGAAATCTTTCAGAGTTAAGCGCACTGCATATATATGTCTTATTGAAAATTAAAAAAAAAAATACAACTAAGTAATTCGGTGTATTTAAGAAAATTATAAAAAATAAGCATTCCCACTGTCGATTCGAGACATCTTTTCAAAACCACAACAGAGTCTACTTCCAAAATCACTGTTTTGTGTCATCGAACTTGAGACCGTGTTATTTGCATCAAGCAGGATTTGAATCCACAAGAAAATTTGTTTGAGAATTCAAATCCTGCGGAATCCACTGATGGGAATCCTTTCAAATCCACTGGACTGCAGTTGGATCCTTAAAGCAGAATCAAATACATAACAATATTTAATTTTTTTTTTTAAACTGAACACATGATTTTTATTGTTAAATTTGCGACGCCGCCTAAGAAAAGAAAATTATTTAATAAGATCAGAATTAAGAGATTAGATTAAGATTCATTAAAATTCTGAAAAGTTTTTCATATATATATATAGTAGAAGCTCTTTAAGTCGAACCTCGATAAGTCGAAAACCTCCAAAACTCGAAAATAATTTTTGTTCCCTTCCATTCATGCCCCAAAACCTCTATTACTCGAAATTTCAACCCTCTATATGTCAAAATAATTAGTCAATACCCACAAGCCATTTTAGTATATATTTTTCCTAATTGGATTTCTGTATCTCGAACATTAGCAATGTTTTATTTTACAACCATTTTTACAACCTTTACTACTCGATCATTTGAAACTAATTACCTGTATAGCTCGAAGAAAAATAAGTTACCGACTTTAAGGATTTGCCGACAATGCACGTCATTGTTTCTTAGAAAACAATGTATGAGTATATAGTAAATAGAATAACCAATTCTATGAAATAGCAACTCGGAAGAAAAAGAATTTGCTGCTCTTTATAGTTTAGATAATGCCATAGATAGAAAACGATCGAATTGTCTAAAGCAAACAAATAAATAAATAAATAGATAATAATAACTGACTTTTTTAATACATAATATTTTAATTTTAAGGTTGATTCGGAATTATTTTGATTTTTTATTGTAGTACATAATATAACATGTTCGAAATAAACATGTTTATTACCTCTGTAACTTGAATTTTTATTTATTTTATCTCACTAAATCTAAACATCTGCAAGTCGAATATTTCCTTACAAAATCCGCGCAAGTCGAATTCCTCCATAAGTCGAAAACTCTATAACTCGAATTATTTGTTCGTCTTACAGAGGTTCTACTGTATTACATAAATTACAAATGAAAAATTTTTATAGTGTATATCCAAAAAAAGTAGATAATGTTTGTTTTTAAAAGCACTAATACATTATGATGACTATACAGTTATCATAATAAGTTACTGTATATATATTTTCCAAAGAGGCTCTACCTAAAGAGGGATCACAGTGGGAATCGCATGGTGATTCGCACGTCTGAGTCTTCTCATTGAAATGTAGTTGTGGTGGGCAAATCTCATCATACCTCACACCACCAATGCAGTTGATGAAGTGGCTACAGCTGTTCAGATTCACGTAACGGCCATCCTCTTCGCATTGGAAATCATCACTGTTTTCTGGAAAATAAAATAAGTTGACTTCAATTTCGAGACAAAGTATTCGCATTGATAGTAACTATTAGTTCACTCTCTCCCTATATATATCTTGTTCAAGTATTTAATCGTTAATAAAATACTTTTCATTCATCCACTCAAGTTCAAATGCATTTTTTTGAACTTGTAGGGGATGATACTGATGTTAATACGTTTTTCAAATATTAATTAATTCACTAAATTTAATTAATTAATTTTTTTTTTTAGATTTAAGTTGCATGTATCTACCGATAGATAGCGCCAGATGTAAGAGGGAAATTTCAATTTACTTTCAAGTAGGAATTCACTTAAACATTTTTTTTTATATTACTTGCTTTTTAAGAAAGCTCATTATTAGATTGATATGATTCACAATCACATAAGTTTTCATTGATATCAATTTTCGGTTGTGAAAATAACCAAACAACGTAAGTTTTAACGTTTTTCTCGGAGAGACTTTAGTTTTAATTAAAAAAATGTTTCATAGACTTATTCGTGGTAAATCTATGGAAAGTCTGTAAGTCTTCCACTTATTCTTACTAAATCTATGGAAAGTCTGTAAGTCTTCCACTTATTCTTACTAAATCTATGGAAAGTCTGTAAGTCTTCCACTTATTCTTACTAAATCTATGAAAAGTCTGTAAGTCTTCCACTTATTCGTGGTAAATCTATGGAAAGTCTGTAAGTCTCCCACTTATTCTTTCTAAATATATGGAAAGTCTGTAAGTCTTCCACTTATTCTTTCTAAATCTATGGAAAGTCTGTAAATCTTCCACTTATACGTGGTAAATCTATGGAAAGTCTGTAAGTCTTCCACTTATTCGTGGTAAATCTACTTATTATATTCGCAATTGGATAGCCATAGAGGTGAGTTTGGGATGGGGGACATTTAGTATGGGCAAAAGAGAGGGAGGTTTTTATAGCATTGTCTGCTCATGTTATATGTTGTTGGTTTTTATTGTTAAACTTGCAATGCCGCGTAAGAAAAGAAAATTATTTATTAAAACCAAAATCGATTTCAACTCGAAAAATCGCACATAAATCTATAGAAAATATGAAGACATTAAAAAAAAAAAAAAAAACAATACTGATAAAATTTTATATAAATAATGCCACAGAAGAATCACGCGTCTTGTAGATGGTACGACAGGTCCACATGCTTTGTCAAAATATTTGAAACATTTTCCTGGAACTAGAGCTATATATTCTGTTTTCATATGTTCAGATGCTGAAATCCTCACAAAAAGCAAAGTGGATCGATTAAAATTATAGAATATGTCTAAAGATACAAATTTTCCCAATTGAAAAGTTTCAACATATACTTGACGATATTGATAGAGAGAAATTCCCATAGACTACCTGAAAACATTAGTAAGCCCATTAAGGTACAAGGAATACCATCTACAAGTATAGATCACCACATAACACTAGAGGATCTTTTTAAGAAAGATGACAATGAAGCGATATTGAAGGCTGTAGCATAGCGATGGGCAAACTTTTTTTGTCACAGGCCAAAAATCGAAGATAAAAAATTTGCCTGGCCAAGACAAATTTTTCTAAAATTTTAAAAACAATATGCAAGTATTACAATTTAAATAGGTTAATGAGATGAATGAAATTGTGATTTCATTTTTAAAAGTTCCTTATATTGAGGTTCGAAGGGAGATGTACTGATTCTAAGGAACGAGGCTAAATGCTCATCTGTCAGTCTACTTTTGAAATAATTCTTTCTAAAGTTTATAGTTGAAAAGACTTCTTCACATATATAAGATGAAGCAAACATAACACTGGATTTTCAAGGGCGTGAGATATTAAATTTGGGAAACTTACTTTCGATAATGATTTGTAAAGAAAATATTTCATCAAAGTAGAAAAGGAGATGGATATATAATATATAAATATATATTGCTTTTAATTTGCATCAGACCGGAAAATTAAATTTCTATCCGCGGGCCGGATAGAACCTTCCAGTGGGCCGGAGTTGGCTCGCGGGCCGTAGTTTGCCCATCCCTGCTGTAGCACAATCAATAATAAAAGAAAAATTCCCAGAGGCTCAATGGACAAGAATATTTACTGATGGGTCCCAAATATACGAAGCAGCTGGGGCAAATGTCTACTCTGCGCTGTTTTCCCAGTAGGCACCTGTAGGGAAATTTACAACAATTTTCGAAGCTGAAATCTGTGCTAAACTTTTAGCAATAAATAATTAAAAAATCACAATAAATAATGATCGTTACTCTAAAATGGTAATATTCGTAGATTCCAGAGCAGCCATACAAGCTGTCTCGTTAAATCATCACAATGAAATTCCAATAATAACTCAAATTAAGAAAGATATCAAATATTTAAGAACTAAAGCCAACAAATTGTATTCCAGTGGGAATCCCTCGTGGGAATTAAAGGTAACAAAGCGGCAGATTCACTTGCAAAGAAAAAAAAATGTGAATATTGGAAAGAATTAGAGGCCCAAAAATGAAATTAATCACAGTCCCTCGCTCATCAGGCCCAAAAATGAAGTTTATTTCTTAATCACAGACTCAAAATCATTTTTTTATCCTGCATAGCATTGCCATCAGCAAAATGAAGACTATTTCTTAATCATCTCAAAATATTTTTTTATCCTGCATAGCATTAACATTCTCTTTACAAATACTGTATTGTAAAATAATATTGTGGACGCGTATGTCGATGAAGTTCGATTAACGATTATATGTGTAATATATAACGTAAATATAATGTGCAACCTATAATTAGACAAATTATTAAAAAAAATAGAAAAAATTGGCAAATTGATCACTCGACCATCAGGCCCCAAAATGAAGATTATGTTTCAATCATAGTCTCAAAATCGTTCTTTTTTTTATACTGTACAGCATTGAGCTATATGAATGCCACGGGGCCTGATGGCCGAGTGTTAAGTGTTCTGGCTCTCGATACCACAAGTATCGGGTTGCAGTGCCATGGATGTTTGTAGTGGTTCAGAATCCACTTTAAGCAGTAAGTCCCAGTCTTCTATGACAGTAGAGCGTCACAGAGCCCAATCAGACTTCTTCTCACTCACATCATTCCCGAAACTGTAAAAGAGGCAACTCAGCTCTAAGGCACAGGGATATGGTGTGGGTGTAGTAGTAGTAGTACATGAATGCGGCATTATATATCATATTCTGCGCTAAAATTCTTTTTACAAAACAGCATTGTAAAATAATATTGTGGACGTGTATGTCAACCCAGTTCGCTTAACATTTATATGTTTTTCTTCTAATGCAGCTGGAAAACAGACATGGACGTCTTGGAATGTCTTAAGGCAAGAGCTGCACAGACGTTATTCACTTTGCATTAACCAGTGGACGCGTGTAACTTGAAGAAAAGCCATGGACGCGGAGTAACAATGCCCCCGCAACGCTCTACCATCCAATTAGGACCGGGACCTACGGTTTAAAGTGGATTCGAACCACTACAAACACCCATGGCACCGCTGGGATTCGAACCCGATACCTGTGGTACCGCTAGCCACTCGGCCATTCAGACCCCTATAATTTAAATATAATGTGTGATATAAAATATAATGTGCAGCACATAATGTAAATGAGGCAAACTAGAGTTTTTTCATCAGTAGTTTACCTTCGCTTTTCTCGCACTGTGCGATGGAAGGCATTTCACATTTTTTAGTGTGCTCGCTGAAATGCATTCCTCTGGGACAAGGCATCTCGTTCTCGACGCCATTGGAGCAGTGAATGTAGCTGTTGCAGTCCTTGGGATTCTTGTACAATCCATCAGTTGAACAGGTGGATCCTTTTTTTGTCATCTTCTGGCAAAAAAAAAAATAAAAATAAATCAATAATAATTATATTTTAATTTCAACTTGGCGAAAATTTAAGATGTCTTGCAAAATTACCGTTTCAGTAAAACAAAACGATTAATATTGTGCCAAAGGAATTCTTTTTTTTTTCGCTAAAAAGTGGCAAAAATAAATTTCAATGTGACTTGACAACAGTTTATGTCGCCAAGCAAAATTACAATCTCAGTAAACAAAACGATTGACAATGTGCTAAGTATACCCTATTTTTACTAAAAAGTGACAAAAGTAGATATCATTATAATTTGGTGACATAAACTGTCGCCATCCGAAATTAGGATTACAATAAACAAAAGGATTGGCATTGTACTAAGTGTACTAATTGTTTTTTACTAAAAAAAACTGCTAAAAACAGATTTAATAATTACTTCGCAACAGTTAATGTCGATAAGCAAAATTGCAGTTACAATAAACAAAACGATTGATAATGCGTTTACATTATTTTTTATTAAAAAGTGCTAAAAATAGGTTTAATACTAACTTGACAAACAGTTTATATCGCCAAGCAAAATTACAATCTTAGTAAAACGCGATTGGCATTGTGCTAAGTGTACCTTATTTTTTGCTAAAAAGTGGCAAAAATAGATTTCATTGTACTACTGTGTCCAAAAAGTAAGACCACTTTTCAATTTAAAATTCCTGGGTCTTATGGAATTTCAATTTTGTTTTCTTTTTTAGGTTGCTAGCACTGTCCTTGACATCGGTGTGAAATTTGACGTCAAAATATTCATTAGTGTTTGAGTTATGCTTGGTTTTGAAAGACACTAAAACTGATTCCACCGATTTTTGAAATGTCTGAATTTATTGAGAAAAGAATTTGCATTCAATTTTGTTTGCGTAAACGTATAGAATGTTGCAGACGGCATTCGGTGAGCATTCCTGTTTCGGAAAGAAATGTTTAAAAGTGGTATAAACTGTTCAATGAAGGCAGAGAACGAGTTGAAGACGAAGAGCCCTCTAGTCGACCATCAACCTCACCCGACGGTGCTCACGTCCAAAAGAAATTAAAAATTTGGTGCTTGCAAGCCGTCGTTTTATAATTAGAGACCTTGCTGAGGATGTTGGAATTTCAAAAGGATCGTTCAATTCCATTTTGGGCCTCAAACTTGCCAAATCACGATTGGTACCAAAAGCACTGATTGCGCCATCTCACGTTGCATTGATTCTTCGTGACTTTTTCGCCAGAAATGAAGATCATATCATTCCACAACCACCGTATTTACACCGTGCGACTTCTGGATATTCCCTAAACTAAAAAAAACCACTTCGGGGACACCGTTTTGAGTCGATTGAAGAGATTCAACGGGAATCGCCGCGCACTTTGAAGGCCATCCCTGCCGATGACATTTTAACATGCATTGATTATTAGAAAAAAAGTTGGCTCAAGTGCATTGTGTCCGGATGGGATTACTTTGAAGGCGATGAAATAAATTTGGAAGAATAAATAAAGAGTTTTTGAAAAAAAAATAATTGGTCTTACTTTTTTTGGGCACAGTAGTACGTTATTATGAATCAGTACATATAAGCGACAGGGTTACTATATTAGGAATGTAATATAATGATTTTTTTTTACTTACTACAAGCGGGCCAACCCCAACCACACTCGCAAGCTGAAAAATAAAGAAAAAGAAAAATTGATGAGATAATAATTAATTTTATCTAAATCTAATTTACAAATTAATTTTTATTTCAAATTCAATGTATATTCATTTCCATAAAAATTAGCATACAAAAGAAATTTTTACAAGCGATTAAAATTTACTTTATGTGTATATAACGCTGATATGAATTAGTGATCACAAAAGTTAAAACAAAATGATTATGCAACTCACAAAAGTGGAGGATCTAGTAATTCTTCAAAACACCTCTAGCTTTAATACACGATAGACAATAATACATAAATTTCCAATAGTATAGATGAAACAGAGAATTGTTTCAATATAGAGGAACCAGTTCTATGACACCCTTGTTGTCTATAGTTGAATATTATTCTATTACTGCTACACCACACCACATCACTGTGTCTAGAGCTGAATTGCCCCTATACAGTTCAGAAATGATGTGAGTGAGAAGTCTGATTTGGCTCTGAGACGCTCTACAGTCATATGAGACCGGCACCTACGGCTTAAAGTGGATTCTGGACCACTACAAATATCCCTGGCACCGCCGGAACTTGCATCCGAAACCTGTAGTACTGAGCGCCAGAGAGCTAGCCACTTGGCCATCAGGTACCTGAAATCACTTGTTACAAGACAGGTAAACATGTGACAAATTCAACGATAGCTAGGATGCAACATGAAGAAAAACTGTTCTACATGGGCATCAACGTAACCGCAATATTATACTATAAGCCCCAGGGATAATCTCTGAAATAATAGTTACCCGAAATTTAAATCCTTCTTTTCAAACCTAGAGTAGTCTACTCATGGAAGGAGGAAAAGGGGCAGCTTCCTTCGCCATGGTGTACCCGTAAGTAGAAGTTTGAGGGTCCTCTCGGACTTGAACCAGAAACCTGTGGCACCGAGCACCCACATTACATTCAGATCCCAACATTATTCAATTGAAAAACAGCCACCTAGGACTTTGTAATGAGAGATTACACAAGGCCATTCCCCTACCGCACAGATTTCGAGACAGAAGAGGATTCTTTTTACAGGGTAGTTATGTCAGACCTACGTCTAATGGTCAACAGTCATATTAGACCAGAATTAAAGTGGATTCCGCACCGCTACAAGCAACAATGGAACCGCGGGGAATAGAATCCGAAACCTGATGCACCGAGCGCTAATCATCAGCCCCTGGCACCCACCATTACATAAGGTAATTAAACAAATATTTTTTTTTGTTTTTATTACCCCTCAATTTAAATAATGTTTTAACACACCCATTTTTTCAGGTTAGTATAAGCCTTTGAAAAATAATTAAAATAATTACCCAATTTGGAACATTGAAAACATTGGATACATTTTGAAACTTAAAATAATTATGCGATTTGCAACATTGATACATTTTGAAACTTAAATTAATTATGCGATTTGGAACATTGGTACATTTTGAAACTTAAGATTATGCGATTTGGAACATTGATACATTTTGAAACAAGTAATTATGTGATTTGGAACATTGATACATTTTGAAACTTAAAATAATTATGCGATTTGGAAGATTAATACATTTTGAAACTTAAATTAATTATGTGATATGAAATATTGACGTATTTTGAAACTAAAAATAATTATGCGATGTGGAACATTGGTATATTTTGAAGCTGAAATTAATTATACGATTTGGAACATTGGTACATTTTGAAACATAAATTAATTATGTGATTTGTAACATTGATACATTTTGATACTTAAAATAATTATGCGATTTGGAAGATTAATACATTTTGAAACTTAAATTAATTATGTGATTTGAAATATTGATATATTTGAAAACTAAAAATAATTGTGCGATGTGGAGCATGGGCACATTTTGAAGCTTAAATTAATTATACGATTTGGAACATTGATACATTTTGAAACTAAGAATATTGTTAAAGAAAACAATGCAATAAACTAAGCACACGAACGCGATTATAATTAGCATTCGAAAAGACTTTTCTCACCGATGCCATTATCGCAATATGCTTCGCAAGGCTTCGTGCATCTCAGCAGAGGATAGCTGAAATGTTGATTTTCTGGGCAGGACTCTATCTTGAACTCGTATGTTCCGTTACCAAAGCACTGAACGTATTTGGTGCAGTCGTCTAAGGGTTGCCTTTCGTTGCTTTGGCACCAGATACCTCTGCGAGTAATATCCCTTAAACTGGAAAGCTCTGTTCAAAATAAAAGAATATAATTTCAATTATTTACAGTGTAAGCATACAAACTTTCAGGGTATAACAGACTGACTGAAAAGTTCGTAGGCTGACATATAAATGGCGCTACTAGTATTAAATCCATATGATTTTTAGTTAGCAATAACCTTCAAAAGACACGTGTATAAATTTGACAGCTATTGCACTATTAGTATGTGAGTTATAGCATTTTTAGTGAAGTTATAGCATTTTTAGTGTTCATCACGTGCAGTCCACTCGGCTGACTGTCGATTGGACTCCGCTGTGAAATGATGGAGACATGTTTCAACCATTGTCCCATATCGACGCAAAAATTCGGGTTTATTACGATTGAACAGCTCCGAACACTGCTTAGAATCATCAATTCGTTGGTCGATTGTGAGACCCACTCAGAACAGAGCTTTCGCATATTGAAATATTCATTCACGATATGTTCAACACGTTCCTTTGTTTTTAGGTCACAGCTATCTCAATCAACTACACTTTACGGTTATCAGAATTATTTTGTGAACTTTTTTTGATGTTTTCGTCGGTAACAGCCTCTTGGGGTGTCCACTGCGTGCATCGTCCTCGGTGCTCATTCCGCCTCGTTTAAATTTAGCAAACCACTTCTCTACGGTGGATTTTCCTGGTGCAAAGTCCGAATAATGTCTAACAAGCCAAGCCTTTTCTTCAATAGTATTTTTTTCCGCCAAAAAGCAATGCTTTATTGTCACACGAAATTCCTTTTTATCCATTTTTTCAAACTAACAAAAGCTGCTTCACTAAAAATGCTATAACTCACATACTAACAGTGCAACAGCTGTCAAATTTATACACGTATCTTTTGAAGGTTATTACTAACTAAAAATCATATGGATTTAATACTAGTAGCGCCATCTATGTGTCGGCCTACGATTTTCCCAGCCCAACTATCATGTTACTAAAACATACATTTTTTTGTATTTTTTTAATAATGCAATAAGACAAATCTTCACATCCAAGTTGCAACTATCCAACGTGATAACGATTGTGAAGTTTTAAACTGTCTTTATGTGAAATTTATAATTTAACTGCATTAAATGTAATATTAATATACAGGACGATATATATTATATTTTATATCGTTTATTTTATCGTCTGTATATATATATATATATATATATATGCAAAAATTCAATAGAATAGAAAAGAGTCAAATTGACAAAAAATCGAAATGTAAAAAAATATATCCTTTTTTTTTTATATTTATATATTTTTTTGTCAATTTGACTCTTTCTATTCTATTGAATTTTTTTGCAGATATGTCAATTTATTTTTATCCGGTTGCTTGCTTCTTAGTTATCATCCTTTAATGCAGATGGCATTACAAGCACAGAATGGTTTCATATTAACCATCGTTTAATACAGATGGTGCCACAATCGCTGCCTTTTTTTCAATAAATAAGGAAACCACATCCATTCGAAATTATCACTCATTAAATTATCAAATGGACTCTTAATGGTCGGAGCATATATTATAAATTTTTGAAGCAAATGTTTTGCTTGTTTTTAACAAAATTGATTAAATGGGTTTAAATTGATAAGTTTGTATTAGTTGCCAATTTAGGGTAATATTCTGATCTGCATCCCTTAAACAGATGGCTTCACACTCTTCTGTGGTTTCAAATTTATTGTCATTTCCACCACATCCACTGTATTCGAATTCCTTGCATTTACCGTCTTTAGGATCAAAATAGAATTTCCTAAAATGTCACTTATTTTATCCGAATTCTTGCTTTATAGTAAACATCGTTTTATACAGATGGCGCCACAATCGCTGCCTTTTCTTTGCAGTAAATAAGGAAACCACATCCACTCGAAATTATCACTCAATAAATTATCAAATGGACTCTTAATGGTCGGAACATATGTTATGAATTTTTTAAACAAATATTTTCCTCGTTTTTAATAAAAAAAATTTTTAAATGAGTTTAAATTGATAAGTTTGTATGGATTGCAAATTTAGGGTAAAATTCTGACCTGTGTTCCTTAAACAGGTGGCTTCACACTCTTCTGTGGTTTCAAATTTATTGTCATTTCCACCACATCCACCGTATACGAATTCCTTGCATTTACCTTCTTTGGGATCAAAATAGAATTTCGTGAAATGACCTCTGCAAGGTCCTTTCACAGGCTCCTGACGACAAGTAACATCTGTGGGGCCTATAAATATAATTTCATATAAATTATATGACTTATATAGGATTTCAAATGAATTTATATGACTATTTCTCAAAAATTCACAATTGCATAATCACAGATTCGGGTAAAATGATAGCATGCTAGAAAACATTATCTTTTTCCCATGCAGCTATTTACGGAGTTCACAAAATTATTCAAAAACTTTGGATTAATTGACAGAAATAATTAAGAATGAAGTTGAAAATGGATAATATTAGTGTAAACACTTAGCAAAAGATATTGTAAAATCTGGTACGACATACAATATATATACTATTGCCATATAATAGATATATTATATGTAGAAATGGCTATAAAATATACTATATATATATTATATATATATATATATAATGGCCTATATTTTATGGCTGTATGCCATAAAATATAGGCACTTTTTTACATTAGTTTTAATACAAATGATTCTGTAAGTTTGGTTTGTCGCTCAACGGTCATTTTGAGCATACCTTAGGCTAATTAGACCGACTGTTTAATGTGGGTTTCGGAACCACTCACAAACATTCATGCCCCGACAGAATTCGAACCTGAAGCCTGTTGTACCAAAGGCCAGAGTGCTAAACAATTGGCCATCAGATAGCAAAATAATTCTGTAAGATTAATTATATGATTTTAAACTTAATGCATATTTTTTTGCTATAATTTACTAAGTGTTATATTAATATATAATAGTCTATGCTATATATATATAACAAAAATATGAAAAACTATCTATCTATATATATATATATATATATATATAGATAGTTTAAATCCTTGTGTCCATTTCAAATAAAACTCTAACTACTAAATCTCTAACCACAATTCTAACTTACTCTAGTTATAATTTTAAGTTGAGTTCTATTCTACTCTAAATCTCTAACTCCAATTCTAAGTTAATCTAGTTACAATTCTAAGTTAAATTCTATTCTATTATAAATCTCTAACTAAAATTCTAAGTTAAATAGGAAATTTTTGAGTACCAACTTGCTTATGACCAAATTTGTAATTCTAAAATTTTCAAATCATAATAAAATTAGCATCATTACTAATTGGTTATACACTTTAAATACGAAATTTAATTACTACTGAATTTATAAATGTAACTTCTGATCAAATCTCAAACATAAAATGCAATTCTTTATCAGATTGCAAATCTGCAAAACATAATTTCTGGTTAAATGACAAATCTTAACTTGATGTAAATTTTAATGTTAGTTTAAAAGATTTTGCTTTTTTTTTTTTTTTTATTAGTTTAATTTCACAATTGGAAATATTCAAGATCTCGAACATGTTGCTTTGATATTTGAGTACTGAAAGTAGTGAAATATCACTGATCACTATCACTAATATCAGCAAGTACTCAAATATCACTGATCACTTATCACTGACATCAGCAAGTACTCAAATATCAATGATCACTTATCACTGATATCAGCGAGTACTCAAATATCACTGATCACTTATCACTGACATCAGCAAGTACTCAAATATCACTGATCACTGATCACTGATATCAGAAAGTATACAAACATCACTGATAATTCCTTGCATGATAGTTCTCAAAAATATGTCCAGCGATACTTAGCTTTGCGTCTGTCATATTAATTCTTCTTCTTCAAAGGCGCAACAGCCACATGGCCTGATGGCCGAGTAGCTTGAATTCTGGCACTCGGTACCACAGGTTTCGGATTCTAGTCCTGGCCATGACATGGATGGTTGTAGTGGTTCGGAACCCACTTTAAGATGTAAGTCCCGGTCTCATAGGACCGTAGAGCATCACGGAGCCCAATCAGACTTCTGACCCACATCATTCTCAAACTGTAAAGGGGCAACTCAGCTCCAGACAAAGTGATGTGGTGTGATGTAATAATGCTAGTAGCAGCCCCATGGTGGACCAAGGCCGTCTGCCTACTGGCAGATTCCAAAACATGAGATGTATTCTTTTTTTTTTTTTTAGGGGCAGCTTTGTCAACCCTATGCCCCAAGACCTGTGATACTGAGCGCCAGATTAATATTAATTATTTACTATAATATTTATCTATACCCAATTAAAGATTTACAAATGTTATAATATTTAAAGACTAACATCAGTTAGCTGGGATGAACAATTTATAAATTTATTTCGAATTTTTATAAATGTTGCCAATATTTGTATTTTAAATTTGTTCAAGTATTATTTAGTTTTTTTTTTTTTCAGTTTTATTCCTTTCAGGTATTCTATTTTAAAGAGAATATTTTTATGTTAAAATTATTTTGTTTTGACACAATGCATTGATAAAAACCTTGTAAAAGCAATGGTAGTTTTTGGATTATGAAGCCCAAATAGCAAGAGTTTTTAGTGTTATTTTTTTTTTTTTTTGTTGGTTATTCCGGTGTTACCTGGAATCATTTTGTACATTAGGTATTATATAAAAAAGAACCTCTGAAGTTAACGAGAAGGGTTTTGTTATCATAGGGATATTAAAACTTGATAAAAATAGTGTATAATGTCAAGCTATTTAATTTGTAATAAACTGTAGTAAGCTGTCTAATTTGCATTTAACAATGACACCCTGCCTAATTTGAGATGAGCAATGACAAGGTATAATTTGTGACGAACAATGTCTATTTGCCTAATTTGATAATAACTGATGTCTAATTTACAATGAGTAATGGCAAGCTGTCTAATTTGCGATGAACTATTGCAAACTGCCTAATCTGCATTTGACAATGACACACTACTTAATTTGAGATGAGCAATGGCAAGGTATAATTTGCAATGAATAATGTCTAATTGCCTAATTTGTTAATAACCGATGTCTAATTTGCAATGAGTAATGGCAAGCTGTCTAATTTGCGATGAACTATTGCAAACTGCCTAATCTGCATTTAACAATGATACCCTGCCTAATTTGCGATGAGCAATGGCAAGATATAATTTGTGATGAACAATGTCTATTTGCCTAATTTGATAATAACTGATGTCTAATTTGCAATGAGTAATGGCAAGCTGTCTAATTTGCGATGAACTATTGCAAACTGCCTAATCTGCATTTAACAATGATACCCTGCCTAATTTGCGATGAGCAATGGCAAGGTATAATTTGTGATGAACAATGTCTATTTGCCTAATTTGATAATAACTGATGTCTAATTTGCAATGAGTAATGGCAAACTGTCTAATTTGCGATGAACTATTGCAAACTGCCTAATCTGCATTTGACAATGACACACTACCTAATTTGAGATGAGCAATGGCAAGGTATAATTTGCAATGAATAGTGTCTAATTGCCTAATTTGATAATAACCGATGTCTAATTTGCAATGAGTAATGGCAAGCTGTCTAATTTGCGATGAACTATTGCAAACTGCCTAATCTGCATTTGACAATGACACACTACCTAATTTGAGATGAGCAATGGCAAGGTATAATTTTCAATGAATAGTGTCTAATTGCCTAATTTGATAATAACCGATGTCTAATTTGCAATGAGTAATGGCAAGCTGTCTAATTTGCGATGAACTATTGCAAACTGCCTAATCTGCATTTGACAATGACACACTACCTAATTTGAGATGAGCAATGACAAGATGTCTAATTTATAAGCAATGTTACTGCTTTATTCGGTTTGGATAACTGAAAATTTGTAAGAGTTCAACACAAAAAATTTCAATCGAAACTTTTATTTTTGATTTGTATGAAATATGAAAACACACAGGAAGATAAGGAAATTGAAAGACACGATAGATTATTTTTGCAAAGCCTTCCTTTCATATCATCATATTATTTTCCTCTTAAATGAATTATGCAAATACTACGTCTGAAACTCACTCATTCTGCTTTTACAAAGCAAACATTACATTCGCTCTCCAGTCGAAAGTTGTTGGCATTTCCTTCACAACCACCGTACATGAACAGTTGGCAGCTACTAGTCCTAGGATCGTAGAACCATCTCCGGAATACTGCCCTTGCAGGAACCTTTATCAGCCGGAAGTTTGCAAAAACTTTTTGATTTCTGGAAAATCAATATCTTAATTTTCACTCCGTCTAAAGCAAAAAGCAGTTATTCAAATTGATTGAGCCATTTCCGATAAAAAGTTCTAAAGTTTTATTTTCCAATGAAATGTTTTGAGACTATGTTTAAAAGAGCCCAGTGTAATTATCATTATGAATTGGTGAAACTGCTTAATTTGTTCACTGACTTATGATGAAGAATATCACTTCAGTTGTCCCAAATTTTTTCCCTGTCGCCACAATAATTTTTGTAATAAGCACCTTAAGGACTGCATCTGGAAAGTTCTTATGGTTCTTCTTACACAATATAGAATAAAACATTCTTAATATTGAAGAGCTGATCTTATCTTGAAAATACTCTGCTGATGTCGATTGAAGCATTGCTGATGGGGATTCAGAAGAAAAAATGGCGATAAATTGGAAAGACATATTGCCTGTCTAGCAAAACGTATTGCTAATAAACCAAATTTTGGAATCAGTTTTAACAAATTAATTACTGTTATGGAAGTTTCAAAGGCACAATGCATACTATCACACAGGATAATTTTTTTTTTTTAACCTATGCCAAATCTAGGCATGACGGCCAACAGTCTATGACGGATAAGCCAATACAGTTCAGCAATACCAACAGCCAAAACAGTTCAGAAACACACATAAAATAATTAAAATAGTTTGCAGTATTTACAGCTACTACGTCAATTAGTACAGGGCAGTAATTCTAGTGGTTACCACTCATGTCAGAATGAGTCAAACAAAGTGGGCAAGTCGGCGAGTCTGCTAGCCCAAATCTGTGAAGATATTTTCAAAGATAATCATGCCCAGCTCTTTTTCTGAAATTGTCTATCCCTACGATAATCCCATGGAAGGGGATTGATTATCCTTGACTTAATTTTTTTTTTTTTTTTATTACTTGTTTTTCACTCTGTTACAGAAAGTCCTTGATGTATAATTTTCACTCATTTTTTAAATTTATCTGGCGCCATCTATTGGTAGATATATGCAACTTAAATCTAAAAAAACTTAAATTAATTAATTAAATTTAATGGATGAATTAATATTTGAAAAAATTGTATCAACATCCAGTATCATCCACTACAAGTCCCAAAAAAATGTATCTGAACTCGAGTGGATGGATAAAAAGTATTTTGTTAACGATTGAAAATTTGAACAAGATATATATAGGGAGAGTGTGAGCTAATTGAAGGAATTGAAAAACCAGGCATTGGATAATGAGAGACGTACACCACTATCATTTTCTGAAATATCTGTATTTCCTTACCTGCACTTCTCAAGCACTTGTTTCACATTCTCTCTTCGATACATAATTGTTGTCGTTTCCTCTGCAACCTCCATAGATGAATTTGAGACATCTTCCTTGCTCGTGGTTGAAGTAGTATCTCTTCATATTGCCTTTGCAAGGTCCCTTTTCTGCAGGAAGTCTGCAGGTGTCTCTTTCTTCTTCTTCTGAATCTATAAAAAATTGCAAAGTTGCATCTCTCATTAAATTGTTTGAATAAAATTCATATGCAATCTCCCTCTCACTGTAACAGGTGGGCTGAAAAGTTCATAGGGTGACACATAGATGGCGCTACTAGTATTAAATCCATATAATGTTTAGTTAGCTCTAACCTTCAAAAGACACGTGTATAAATTTGACAGTCGTCCAGGAAAAGTCCAGGAAAATCAACCGTAAAGAAGTGATTTGCTAAATTTAAACGAGGCGAAATGAGCGCCACAATGCTTTATTAACACACGAAAATCCTTTTAATCCAATTTTTCAAACTAACAAAAGTAAAAGTAACTTTTTCAAACTAACCTCTTATATTAAAAAAAGACTCCACATTAAGCATTCAATATGATGTATACTTATGTAAATATTTACATTATTTAAATTAATTTGAATTATTTATTGCTTATAACTGTCAAAAAATCTATAATACAGTTTATTTGAAATCCTGTTATCATTCTGGAAAGAAATTGTAAAGTTGCATCTCTCTATTGTTGTAATTACTTATACTAAAAAGGATTCCTTATTAAGGCTTCATTATGATATATTTTTATATAAGTACTTGCATAAAATTGCAAAGTTGCAATTTACTCTCTTTTGTAAAAAATCATTTTGCTTATAATTGTTAAAAAAATTAATTTAATAGTTTTTGTCTATATGCTTGTATTAAAAGATTTCTTATGAAGCTTTCATTATGGTATAGTTTTATATAAATATTTGCATTTTTTTAATTCATTTGAATTATTTGTAATCGTAAAAAAAAATTTATACAGTTTATTAGCTATCCTGTTATTCAGGAAAAAATTGCAAAAGTTATATCTCTCTGTTAATAATAAAATTTCTTAATACTTATATTAAAATTATTCCTTTATTAAAAATTTTTATAGTAAATTTTTTTTAAAAATATTTGCTTTTATTTAAATTAATTTGAATCAATTATTGTTTAAAATGGTTAAAAAAAACTTTAATACAGTTTTTGAAATCCTCTTATAATTTTGGAAAGAAATTAGAAAAATTGAATCTCGCTATTCCTGTAATTAATTATATAAAAAAGATTCTTTATTCAGCATTTATTGTGATATATTTTTGTATAAATTTTTGCATAAAAATTGCGAAGTTGCAATTGACTCTATTGTAAAAAAATCATTATTGCTTATAATAGTTAAAAAGACAAATTTAACAGTTGTGTTTAATTTAATAGTTTATTTCTAAATGCTTGTATTAAAGGATTTCTTATTAAGCATTTATTATAGTACACTTTTATATAAATATTTGTATTATTTAAATTAATTTGAATTATTTATTGCTTATAACTGATAAAAAATATAATACAGTTTATTTGAAGCCCTGTTATCATTTTGGAAAGAAATTATGAAATTGAATCTCTCTATTGTTGTAATTAATTATATTAAAAAGATTCTTTATTCAGCATTTATTATGATATATTTTTATGTAAATGTTTGCATAAAAATTGCAAAGTTGCAGTTTACTCTCTATTGTAAAAAATCATTATTGCTTATAATAGTTAAAAGATAAATGTAATATGTTTAATTTAATAATTTCGTTCTAAATGCTTGTATTAAAGGATTTCTTATTAAGCATACATTATGGTACACTTTTATATAAATATTTGTATTATTTAAATGCATTTTAAATATTTATTGTTTATAATTGCTAAAAAAACTTTAATATAGCCTATTTGAAAACTTTTTATCATTCTGGAAAGTTGGAAAGTTGTCTCTATTGTGCAAATTACTTTTATCAAAAGATTCCTTATTTATCTTTCTTTATAAAATAATTTTATATAAATATTTGCATGAAAATTGTGCAATTGCACGAAGCCTATTAAATTTCGAAAAATCTGCTCGAAATTCAATAGGCTTCGTGTCTTTTCTGTAGCGAAGCATGGCAAATGTGCAAATTGGAAATACATACTGTTACGTTGAAAGAAGTGGAGTTTTGAATTGCAATCGAGATGGCAGCATTGGCTTCAATTTATGACAGCAAAAATGGGTGCAGTTTAGCTCATTTCTAACCAGCAGCACTGAATCTGCTGCATTTGGTTGTTTAGTGGCAGTATTTACCAACAATTGGGGTTTGAATGGCCAAGTATCTAGCGCTCTGGCCCTCGGTGCCACAGGTTTCGGGTTCGCGTCCAGCCGGTCCAATGGATGTTTGTAGTGGTTCGGAATCCACTTCAAGCCATAGGTTCCAGTCTCATATGATTATAGATTTCACAGAGCCCAGTCAGATTTCACCCCCTGTTATTCTTAACTGTATAAAAGCAACTTAGCTCTAGGCACAGTGATGTGGTGTGGTGTAGTACCAGTAGTATTTACCAATATAATGCGAAATATAAACATATTGGTATTTAAAAGTAACTAAAAACTTATCATTCCGTCAATTTCCAATATCACATAATTTTATAAAATTAAATACCAATGTCTATTATATGATACGCGCCTAAACGCATACTTGTCTGAAGAAATATTCTCTTCAACTCAAATTTTCTTAACTTTAATAATAAACAAGTAATATAAAAAAAAAAAAAAAAAAAAATTTTTAAGCCAATTCCTACTTTTTTCACTCTATTGCAGAAAGTCCTTTGCAAATAATTTTCATTCATTTTTTAAATTTATATGGCGCCATCTATTGGTAGATATATACAACTTAAATCTAAAAAAGCTAAAATTGATTAGTTAAACTTAATTACTGAATTAATATTTGAAAAAACTGTATTAACATCCAGTACCATCCACTACAAGTTCTAAAACAATGCATTCGAACTTGAGTGGATGAATAAAAGTATTTTATGAACGATTGAAAATTTGAACAAGATATTTATAGGGAGAGTGAGAGCTAATAGAAGGAATTGAACAAGGACATGGATACCGAGAGGCGTATGTAAGTATCATTTTCTGAAGTATCTGTGTTTCCTTACCTGCATTTCTTAAGCACGAATTTTCACATTCTCTCTCCGTTTCAAAATTGTTGGCGTTTCCTCCGCAACCACCATAGATGAATTTGACACATCTTCCTTGCTCGTGATCGAAGTAGTATCTCTCTATATGTGCGTGGCAAGTTCCGATTTCAGCAGGAAGCCTGCAGGTGTCTTCTTGTGCGCCTGAATCTTCTTCTGCGCCTGATTCTGGACAAAAAGATTCCTTATTTAGCATTCATAATGATATATTTTTATATAAATATTTGCATAAAATTGCAAAGTTACAATTTACTCTCTTTTGTAAAAATCATTTTGCTTATAATTGTTAAAAAATTAATTTAATAGTTTTTGCATATATGCTTGTATTAAAAGATTTTCTTATGAAGCTTTCATTATGGTATAGTTTTATATGAATATTTGTATTTTTTTAATTCATTTGAATTATTTGTAATCGTAAAAAAAAAAAAATTAATACAGTTTATTAGCTATCCTGTTATTCAGGAAAAAAAAATTGCAAAGTTATATCTCTCTGTTATAATAAAATTTCTTAATACTTATATTAAAATTATTAATTATTAAAATTTTTTTATAGTAAATTTTTTTTAAAAATATTTGTTTATTTAAATTAATTTGAATCAATTATTGTTTATAATGGTTAAAAAACTTTAATACAGTTTTTGAAATCCTCTTATAATTTTGGAAAGAAATTAGAAATTGACTCTCGCTATTCCTGTAATTAATTATATAAAAAGATTCTTTATTCAGCATTTATTGTGATATATTTTTGTATAAATGTTTGCATAAAAATTGCGAAGTTGCAATTGACTATTGTAAAAAAATCATTATTGCTTATAATAGTTAAAAAGACAAATTTAACAGTTGTGTTTAATTTAATAGTTTATTTTTAAATGCTTGTATTCAAGGATTTCTTATTAAAGCATTTATTATAGTATTTTATATAAATATTTGTATTATTTAAATTAATCTGAATTATTTATTGCTTATAACTGATAAAAATATAATACAGTTTATTTGAAGCCCTGTTATCATTTTGGAAAGAAATTATGAAATTGAATCTCTCTATTGTTGTAATTAAATATATTAAAAGATTCTTTATTCAGCATTTATTATGATACATTTTTACGTAAATGTTTGCATAAAATTGCAAAGTTGCAATTTTACTCTCTATTGTAAAAATCATTATTGCTTATAATAGTTAAAAAGATAAATGTAATAGTTATGTTTAATTTAATAATTTCGTTCTAAATGCTTGTATTAAAGGATTTCTTATTAAGCATACATTATGGTACACTTTTATATAAATATTTGTATTATTTAAATGCATTTTAAATATTTATTGTTTATAATTTGCAAAAAAACTTTAATATAGCCTATTTGAAAACTTTTTATCATTCTGGAAAGTTGGAAAGTTGTCTCTCTATTGTGCAAATTACTTATATCAAAAGATTCCTTATTTATCATTCTTTATAAAATAATTTTTATATAAATATTTGCATGAAAATTGTGCAATTGCACGAAGCCTATTAAATTTCGAAAAAAATCTGCTCGAAATTCAATAGGCTGTGTGTCTCTTCTGTAACGAAGTATGGCAAATGTGCAAATTGGAAATACATACTGTTACGTTGAAAGAAGTGGAGTTGGGAATTGCAATCGAGATGCCAGCATTGGCTTCAATTTATGACAGCAAAAATGGGTGCAGTTTAGCTCATTTCTAACCAGCAGCACTGAATCTGCTGCATTTGGTTGTTTAGTGGCAGTATTTACCAACAATTGGGGTTTGAATGGCCAAGTATCTAGCGCTCTGGCCCTCGGTGCCACAGGTTTCGGGTTCGCGTCCAGCCGGTCCAATGGATGTTTGTAGTGGTTCGGAATCCACTTCAAGCCATAGGTTCCAGTCTCATATGATTATAGATTTCACAGAGCCCAGTCAGATTTCACCCCCTGTTATTCTTAACTGTATAAAAGCAACTTAGCTCTAGGCACAGTGATGTGGTGTGGTGTAGTACCAGTAGTATTTACCGGTATAATGCGAAATATAAACATATTGGTATTTAAAAGTAACTAAAAACTTATCATTCCGTCAATTTCCAATATCACACATAATTTTATAAAATTAAATACCAATGTCTATTATATGATACGCGCCTAAACGCATACTTGTCTGAAGAAATATTTCTCTTCAACTCAAATTTTCTTAACTTTAATAATAAAACAAGTAATATAAAAAAAAAAAAAAAAAAATTTTAAGCCAATTCCTACTTTTTTTTTCACTCTATTGCAGAAAGTCCTTTGCAAATAATTTTCATTCATTTTTTTTAAATTTATATGGCGCCATCTATTGGTAGATATATACAACTTAAATCTAAAAAGCTAAAATTGATTAGTTAAACTTAATTACTGAATTAATATTTGAAAAAACTGTATTAACATCAGTACCATCCACTACAAGTTCTAAAACAATGCATTCGAACTTGAGTGGATGAATAAAAAGTATTTTATGAACGATTGAAAATTTGAACAAGATATTTATAGGGAGAGTGAGAGCTAATAGAAGGAATTGAACAAGGACATGGATACCGAAGGCGTATGTAAGTATCATTTTCTGAAGTATCTGTGTTTCCTTACCTGCATTTCTTAAGCACGAATTTTCCATTCTCTCTCCGTTTCAAAATTGTTGGCGTTTCCTCCACCAAACCACCATAAATGAATTTGACACATCTTCCTTGCTCGTGATCGAAGTAGTATCTCTCTATATGTGCGTGGCAAGTTCCGATTTCAGCAGGAAGCCTGCAGGTGTCTTCTTGTGCGCCTGAATCTTCTTCTGCGCCTGATTCTGGACAAAAGATTCCTTATTTAGCATTCATAATGATATATTTTTATATAAATATTTGCATAAAATTGCAAAGTTACAATTTACTCTCTTTTGTAAAAATCATTTTGCTTATAATTGTTAAAAAAAATTAATTTAATAGTTTTGCCTATATGCTTGTATTAAAAGATTTCTTATGAAGCTTTCATTATGGTATAGTTTTATATGAATATTTGTATTTTTAATTCATTTGAATTATTTGTAATCGTAAAAAAATTAATACAGTTTATTAGCTATCCTGTTATTCAGGAAAAAATTGCAAAGTTATATCTCTCTGTTATAATAAAATTTCTTAATACTTATATTAAAATTATTAATTATTAAAATTTTTTATAGTAAATTTTAAAAAAATATTTGTTTTATTTAAATTAATTTGAATCAATTATTGTTTATAATGGTTAAAAAAAAAAACTTTAATACAGTTTTTGAAATCCTCTTATAATTTTGGAAAGAAATTAGAATTGACTCGCTATTCCTGTAATTAATTATATAAAAAGATTCTTTATTCAGCATTTATTGTGATATATTTTTGTATAAATGTTTGCATAAAATTGCGAAGTTGCAATTGACTATTGTAAAAAAAAAAATCATTATTGCTTATAATAGTTAAAAGACAAATTTAACAGTTGTGTTTAATTTAATAGTTTATTTCTAAATGCTTGTATTCAAGGATTTCTTATTAAGCATTTATTATAGTATTTTATATAAATATTTGTATTATTTAAATTAATTTGAATTATTTATTGCTTATAACTGATAAAAATATAATACAGTTTATTTGAAGCCCTGTTATCATTTTGGAAAGAAATTATGAAATTGAATCTCTCTATTGTTGTAATTAATTATATTAAAAAGATTCTTTATTCAGCATTTATTATGATACATTTTTACGTAAATGTTTGCATAAAAAATTGCAAAGTTGCAATTTACTCTCTATTGTAAAAAAATCATTATTGCTTATAATAGTTAAAAGATAAATGTAATAGTTATGTTTAATTTAATAATTTCGTTCTAAATGCTTGTATTAAAGGATTTCTTATTAAGCATACATTATGGTACACTTTTATATAAATATTTGTATTATTTAAATGCATTTTAAATATTTATTGTTTATAATTTGCAAAAAAACTTTTAATATAGCCTATTTGAAATCTTTTATCATTCTGGAAAGTTGGAAAGTTGTCTCTATTGTGCAAATTACTTATATCAAAAGATTCCTTATTTATCATTCTTTATAAAATAATTTTATATAAATATTTGCATGAAAATTGTGCAATTGCACGAAGCCTATTAAATTTCGAAAAATCTGCTCGAAATTCAGTAGGCTTCTTCGTGTCTCTTTCTGTAACGAAGTATGGCAAATGTGCAAATTGGAAATACATACTGTTACGTTGAAAGAAGTGGAGTTGGGAATTGCAATCGAGATGCCAGCATTGGCTTCAATTTATGACAGCAAAAATGGGTGCAGTTTAGCTCATTTCTAACCAGCAGCACTGAATCTGCTGCATTTGGTTGTTTAGTGGCAGTATTGAATAACAATTTGGGCTTGAATGGCCGCGTGTCTAGCGCTCTGGCCCTCGGTGCCACATGTTTCGGGTTCGCGTCCCGTAGGTCCAATAGATTTTGTAGTGGTTTTCGAATCCACTTTAAACTCTAGGTTCCGGTCTCATATGACTACAGAGCGTAACAGAGCCCACTCAGACTTCTCCCCTATCATTCCCAACTGTATAAGGGCAAATCAGCTCTATGCACAGTGATGTGGTGTGGTGTAGTACCAGTAGTATTTACCGGTATAATGAGAAATATAAACATATGGGCATTTAAAAGTAACTAAATACTTATCATTCCCTCAATTTCCAATATGACGCATAATTTTTATAAAAATTAAATACAATACCAATGTCTGTAATATGATACCCACCAAAACGCATATTTGTCTGGAAGAAATATTCTCTTCAATTCAAATTTTCTTAACTTTAAGAAAAACAAGTTATAAGTAGTTATTTTAAACAGACAAGTAGTATTTTTTTTTAATTTTCATTTACTATTTTTTTTTCACTCTATTGCAGAAAGTCCTTTGCAAATAATTTTCATTCATTTTTTTAAATTTATATGGCGCCATCTATTGGTAGATATGTACAACTTAAATCTAAAAGCTAAAATTAATTAATTAAACTTAATTACTGAATTAATATTTGAAAAAACTGTATTAACATCCAGTGGCATCCACTACAAGTTCAAAACAATGCATTCGAACTTGAGTGGATGAATAAAAAGTATTTTATGAACGATTGAAAATTTGAACAAGATACATATAGGGAGAGTGTGAGCTAATGGGAAAGGGGAATTGAACAAGGACATGGATACCGAGAGGCGTATGTAAGTATCATTTTTCTGAAGTATCTGTGTTTCCTACCTGCATTTCTTAAGCACGAATTTTCATTGTCTCTCCGTTTCAAAATTGATTGGCGTTTCCTCCAAACCCTGCCATAGATGAATTTGACACATCTTCCTTGCTCGTGATTAAAGTAGTATCTCTCTATATGGCGTGAAAAAGTTCAGTTTCAGCAGGAAGCCTGCAAGGTGTCTTCCTGTGCTGCCTGAATCTTCTTCTGCGCCTGATTCTGGACAAAAAAGATTCGTATTTAGCATTCATAATGA